>APFE030840332.1:311725-346035 GCA_000404065.3 Pinus taeda | reverse complement strand
TTTGAATAATGTTTCCAAAGTATTTTAAATGAAATTTATAATTAAATTTCTATAAAACCATGTGTTGTTTGGAATCTTTGGTTTTGTTTTCCCTTCTATGAATTCACAAAACCATGTGTAGTTTTGCTTCTATTTCTTCTTCCTCTGTAAATTAATTTTATCTCTATGTAAATTCCTTTTACTCTTGTAGAATACCTAGATGGTTTTGCAAAACCATGTGTTGATTTTTATGGTTGGAAGAGTATTCTCACTTTACTCTTTTACTTTCACCTGCAACATGATTTTACATCTTTAAACTAATTTCACCCCTAAATTGATTTCACCTTAATCTTCTATTATGAAATTCATTTCGTGAATGCTATCTTTGATTTCCTATACATTAATTTCATGTGAAATTTTCCCTTTTATTTCATATGATAAATTCATGGCATCATGAATTTTAATCTTCTATTATGAAATTCATTTCATGAATGCTATCTTTGATTTCCTATACATTAATTTCATGTGAAACTTTCCCTTTTATTTCATATAATAAATTCATGGCGTCGTGAATTTTATTACATGTCTCGTTGTAAAACCATTTTACCTTTGAATCTCATTTAACAGCCTTAGTCCCATATTTATCATGGCATCTGTGTATTTTATTTCATGTGTCGCTATAAATTGCTTGTAGCTATATATTTTACCTCAAGTATAGTTTCACCGATAGCTCTGAAATATTACTACATTCTCATATCTCTTTATTTCACTCGAAATTGATCCACCCCATATTCCAATAACAAAAATAATATTTAAAACAAAATATTTAATGGTTTATTGAACCGCTTTTAAGTGGTAGGTGGTATTGTTTTAGATGATGCGATATAATGTGGGGTTGGCACCTAGTAAAAAGATGGGTTGGGATAAGCCCCAAGGGTTAGCCCAACTGGTCAAGTTGTGCCTCACCAAAATGGGAGGTCACAGGGTTTATTCTACCCGAAGCCCTTGGGGTCAAGTCTTTGATGGCCGAGGGGGTTTGATCCTAGAGATAGCCTTAGAGGTTGGTGTTTGATCCTAGAGATCAGCCTTAGAGATCTACGTGGAGGTAGCCTACACCCCTTAGAGATTGGGGTTTGATCCTAGAGATCAGCCTCCCCTTAGAGATTGGGGTTTGATCCTAGAGATCAGCCTTAGAGATCTACGTGGATGTAGCCTACACCCCCTGACCACGGATGTTCCAACGAAAAAAGAAGAAGAAGAAGAAGAAGAAGAAGAAGATGGGTTGGGAAAACCACTAATGTCACCTGCTTTTTGAGTGCAAGTGTTGGATAAGCTGAGCTCATGATATGGAATTTTAACTGTTCATTTGTTTTTATGAATCTTGAGGCAAATAAAAATGAAGGGGGTTTAATTCTCAGTGCCCAGTGGGCCATTGGTTGACTTTACAGGGGAAGAAATTAAGGGGGTTTAATTCTGAGTGCGAGGTGGGCCATTAGTTGACTTTAAGGGGGGAAGAGCTAGTATAGGCTTGTGGAGAGGAGTTAATATAAAGTCCAAAAGTTTATATTAATAGGGTTTGGTGAAGTAAGGGGTAAAAAGAGGGGTTTTATAGATATATTTTTCTTTTTTACTTTATGGGATTTATCTCTGTTTTAACCATTACTACCTCTTGTAAATTATTTCTTATTGCTTTGTGATAATTTCCTTTTCCTTCTCAATAAAGCCTTTGAATACGATTCCTTGTGAATCTTGGAGTAAACAAGTTTTGAAACTAGTATCAAAACTATTTGTCCAAGCTCCCGTTTTGCTAATCACTGCAAAACAAAACAATCATTAATAAAGCATAGGTTTGTGGGGAAGGAAATCAGTGGAGTTATTGAACTGATATGTGTGTAGATAGAGTCTCGATTGTGGATACCTCAATTCTATTTGGAAACAACTTTTCATTTATTCTCAATTCTATTTGGAAACAACTTTTCATTTATTCATTTTAAACAGAGGTAAGGGAATGACAGAATTTCATATCGTAAAAACTCGGTGATTTTTCACATTGTGCAGGTGTAGTTAGATGGTTTACCGCACAACAATGGATGATAGGGCTTCAGGGCATACATAGTGAACTAGTTAGAGGAGGCTTTGGGGCAGGAGGAGATAGTTGAGGTTGATCTTCTAAGGGTGCTTCCATGGAATAGGAGGTGGTTTTGTGGCATATCACACCACTTTTGAGTGGAGGGCGGTATTTTTTGAGAGTAAGTGATACAACATGGGGCTGGCATGTAGCAAAATGGTGCTCGGGAAAAACCATGAATTTCGCGTGCCTTTGGGATTTTAACTGTCGAACAATGGGAGTGCGCAATGTGGATATGGGCCATCGGATCTAGACGTGGGAGATCGAAGGGTTATTACGCGATGGAGTTGCAAGGGCTGAGTCAGGGTGTGGTTGGTGGGGCCCAAGGATAAATAATGCAGTGGTTTAAATATATTTCAAAGGTTTAGTGAGGGTCGAGATTATTGTATTAATAATGTAAGGGTTAAGTTAAAAAGGGTATTGGGGAGGGTTTCTGAATGGGGCCCAATACATTATTAAAAGATAGAATAAGGGGTTTTAGTGGGTTTTAAAGGAAAATGGAAAAAAATAAGGGGGGAATAGTAAAATGAAGGGGTAGGGGTGATTTTTCAAGGGAAAGTGAGTTTTGGAAAGAAGTTAGTGATATGAAATGAGCCAATTGATGCTCTCCATGCTTTGTAAAAACTGCTTCTGCCTACCCATCATTTACCCTAACATTTTTTCTTCATTTATTGGGTGCATTTGAGCTCGTTGGCCCTTTTATTTTCTTTTGATAAGAAAACTATCTAGTTCTAATCTTATAACTTCCAATGGCTCAAATTAAATTGACGAAATCGTTATTATTCTCGACCTAACTATTGAGCTGCCAAGATTGAATAGTTTAGCTAGATCTTTATTCTCTATGTATCAGCATGAAATTTAAATCATGAATGAATCAAAATTAAACTATTTTATCATCATGGGTTGTGTCATTTTGACAAGCTACACACAATCTTATTTGCAAAAAGTAAACTGAGAGGAGTGGCATTTGAATGTGCACACTTTCATGATCTATTTTTATCTCTTTTTGGTGGGGTTCATATTTAATATTCTTTCTTGCTCTTTGTTTCTTTTTGTCCTTTGATTATTCTTTTAGGACATACCCTGTTTACATTTTTTAATATGGGAAAATGTTTGCTAAAAAGCAAAGGTATGTACAATATTACAAGACTTCACATAGTTAATTCAAAATTATGATCCTTATTATTATAGGAACCTAACAGACCACACATGTGCAAATTGATCAGGTTGACTTCATCATTATGCAGACTCAAGAAGCCCAATGGATGTGTCTCTTCACCCACAACGAAGTCTATAAATACAAGATACATCACACCTTATTTGGACATCCATCACTCACACATTCTTCTCTCTTTTCATCAGATTCATTCATATAGCTTGGGCAGACTCTCTCTCTCTCTTTCTTTCTCTCCCACATGTGGCTAGGAGGACAAAATTTCTAGGCATAAATTACAGGCTGAATTTCATACTTTGGGGATTGTTTCACCACCATTGATCGAGGGGGTTTTGACAGTTTTGATTGTGGTTTTTGTGGCATAATTTCGATTTTCTTAGGCCACATTGAGTGGCATAGAAATCGAGGTTTTTTGGACTATTTGACTTGTGTTGATTGCAAACTTGTTTGACCATAGGTTGACAGAGTTTGACCAAAATATTTGTGGTTGTTTTGGGTTGAATTTGACCACTGTTGGAGGACTATTTTAATTGCTTTTGACCAAGATTCAAAGGAGGTGTTTGAATATTTTTTTGACCCGCATTGACTTTTTGAATAGGGTTGAAGTTTCACTACATAATTTGAAAGGGTTGCTAAAGGAAAATTGAAGTAAATTTTGCTAAGCATAGAACATACCATTGTTATCTAAAATTAACATGGTACCAAATCTTAGGTGAAGACAGATCCCAAGAAATAGTGAGAAAAACAATCACTAAGGAAAGCTTTTGGAAAAGAATTTTGAGCTAGCTTCAATGTTGACTACATCATACTTCAAATCCAAGGATAAGTTCAAGGAAAATCTGACTATCATGCATGGAAGATGTCTCTAGGTTTGAATTTTGAAGAGAATGATGCTATGGACTATGTAAAGGGAAGAGTGGTGGAGCCTCCTTCAAATGTACCTACTTCTGTAAAAAGAAAGTACAACAAATGTGAGTTCAAAGCTAAGAAAATTATTGTAGATTCCATTCACAAGCCTTTGGTTGCCTATATTTATGATTTGGAAAAATCTAAGGATATGTATGACAACTTGGTTGGGATGTTCAAAGTAAACAATACAAATCAAGCCCTCTTTCTCAAGAACAAGTTGAAAGACATTAGGATGGATATAGGAGAGTCCATTCAATCCTACTTCATGAGGATTACTAAAATTAAGAATGATATCCTATCTATTGGAGAAGTTGTTGGTGACAGGGAGCTCACTCTTCTTGCACATGGAGGTATTATAAAAGAATGGGATGTGTTTAACACCACCATACTGAACAATGATAGGATTCCAGGTTTTGATGAATTATTGGCTAGATGCACTCAAGAAGAAATAACGATGATGGAAGGAGATAAGCCCTCAAATGGAAATAATCCTACCACTTTCTCTGCACATGCTAAAAAGAAGAACAATGTTGGTCCAAGAAAACAAGGTCAAGGATTTAACTCGAGATTCAAAGAAGGAAGAAAAGGAAGATTCTTCAATTGTAGTAGGTTTGGCCACTATGCTAGAGAGTGTCCTCACAAGAAGGACACTCCAAGGAACAATGACAACAACAATCACTACAAAGGCAATGGAAATCAAAGTAACAACAAGTTCAACAAAAAAGGAAAGGGGAATGCTCCCGCTACTCGATATGGAAATGGTCAACCTCCCAAAAGGTCGAGAAACTCCAGGTATGAGGATATTAATACTGTAGCTAAGCAAAAATAATTTTATCTTATTTCTACCCTCACCACTACCTCTCCTCTGGACATTTTGGATAGTTGGTTGATTGATAGTGGTGTGTCAAGGCACTTCACTAGGTACAAGGATGCCCTCTCAAATTTGGTTTAAAAGAAGACAAATTTGGAGATCATACTTGGGGACAATGCAACCTACCCCGTGAAAGGTATTGGGAATGTCACTCTTCACTTGAATCAAGGTCAAATCCTTCATCTACAAGAAGTATTGTATGTACCTGATTTTAGAAAGAACATGGTATATATTTCTGTGATGGAAAATAAAGGCTGAAAGGTAACATTCATTGATGGGAAGGTAAGTGTTTGGTAACGGAACCTGAAAGATGCATTTACACTTGGATTTAGGGTTGAAAGTCTCTATCAGGTTGAAGGAAGTCCTTTGGGAGCTATGACTTGTGATACTTCTCTTCAATCCAAATTATGGAACTGAAGATTTCCTCACCTTCATTACAAAGTCTTACCTTATGTAAGGAGGATGGTCATAGGTATGCTTGAACTCAACATATATCATGAAGGAGTTTGTCAGGGTTGTGCAGCTGGAAAACATACAAGGGGACCATTCCCTTCAAGCAAAAGTCAAACTACCAACATTCTTTAATTGGTCCATTCTAATCTATCCAGTGTGTTTCCTGTAACATATTTGGGAGAATACTTGTACTATGCAATTTTTGTGGATGACTTCTCTCACAAAACATGAATCCATTTCTTGAAGAAGGACGAAGTGTTCAAATTTTCCACTCTTTCAAAGCCTTGGTGGAAAATCAAACAGGGAATAAGATCAAAATATTGAGGACTGATAATGGAACCAAATATGAGTCAAATGAATTCAATGAATATTGTAGAGAAGTTGGCATTATTATGGAGACCACTACTGCATATACTCCTAAGAAAAATGGAGTTTCCGAAAGGAAGAATCAAACAATCATAGAAGTTAATCATGTTATGCTTCATGACTAAGACCTACTGATGTTCTTATGGGGAGAAGCTACAAAAATTGTTGTATATGTTCAAAATAGGTGCCTGCATCAAGCATTGGACTTCAAGACACCTGAAAAAGTTTTCACCAATAATAAACTTGATGTTTCAAATTTTAGAATATTTAGTTGTCCCATGTATTTCCATGTGTTGAAAAAGAAAAGAAGCAAGCTAGAATCATCTGGGAAGAAAGGAACATTTGTGGGCTACTGTGAAACTTTGAAGGCATATAGAATCTATGTGCCTAGTCAAAGATAAGTAGAGATAAGACATGACGTCACCTTTTATGAAGATTCTTCCCTTAGAAAGTTAGAGATATTCCTATCCCAAGGACAATGATGATGATGCAGGAAAGAATCATGAACCTTTGACATATGAACCAATGCATGATATTGAAGGTCTAAGGGATCCCATTAATCCACCTCATAGTGTGCACTCTACTTCAAAGAAAAGACCTTTGTGGCTCAAAGATACTCTCAAAGATGTTGAAAATCATGTTGCACCGAGGGGGACATTTTGTGAAAGCAAGAATTTGAACAGGTACCAAGGGTACTTAGCTGCTATGAGTACCATTGTTCAATCTAATCCATGTACATTTGAAGAAGTCATGAAGCAACAAGTATGGAAGGATGTGATGAATGAGGAATATGAATCGATAATGAAAAATGGTGTTTGGGATGTGGTTCCTGGACCCAAGGACAAGTCAGTGGTCACTTCAAAATGGATTTACAAAATCAAACATGGAGGCGATGGGAGTGTTGAAAAGTTAAAGGCCGGGTTCATTACTTAAGGCTTCTCTCAAAAGGAAGGAGTGGACTATGATGAGATATTTGCACCAGTTTCCTAATACACCACTATTTGATCCATAATTTCTCTTGTTGGCTCTCAAAGATGGAGCCTACACCAAATGGATGTGAAAATTGATTTCTTTCATGGCTCGCTTAAGGAGGAAGTCTATGTAGAATAGCATGAGGGGTACAAGGTTCAAGAACTTAAGACACATGTATGCAAGTTGAAGAAAGCCCCTTATGGGTTGAAGTAAGTCCCTAGGGCTTGGTATGAGAGGATTGATAACTATCTTATGAAGTTGGGTTTTACAAGGAGTGAAGCTGACCTGAACCAATACTTCAAGGTTGAAAAGGATAGGCCTCTCATTCTAGTCCTTTATATGGATGATCTATTTTTGACAAGTGTAGACCCTCTTATTTATCAAAGTAAGAGGGAGTTGGTTTTCGAATTCGAGATGAAGGAACTATGTTTAATGTAATAATTCCTAAGCTTGGAGGTATGGAAAAATCCATGTGAGAATTTCCTTTTTCAAGGAAAATAAATTGTGAATCTACTCAAGAGATGTGGGATTTTGGAATGCAAGTCTTTGTTTACTATGATGAAACTCAACTTGAAGAAACTATGTGCAAATGTTGTTGGGACCGAATTGAAAAATATTTTCATTTATCAACAACTTGTGGGGGGCCTGATGTTCTTGGTAAAATCTCAGCAACTAGGGCCAACATCCATCTGGTTCATCTTATTTATGAAAGTTGATATTTTTGTTGGATTCCTCTCCCTGAGAGGTGTAGGATTGATCTAAATATCATCCAATTCTAACATGCATTTATGGAGATATGAATTAATTTGTATTATTGACAATTTGTCAAGGTTGACCAATAACCAAATTACCCTCAGCTCAACCTCATCGTCACATTATAAATAGAGGAGGCCTCAGGTCATTTGTTATACACACTTCTCCCATGATCTCTCTCCACTCGTTTTGGTTTGGTGGCAAGGGAGGTCAAGAGGTAGAAGCCCTAGCCATAGGTGAAGAGGAGACTAAGGGAGGAGACCTAGGCACAGTCCTAATGGAAGGAGATCTAGCCATGCCCTAGCCGCAGTCATAAATAAGCAATAGTCGTAGCCTTGAAGGTGACCTAGTGCTAACTACATGCCTAATCCACAACAAAAGGAGGCCTAATCGGCAATGAAGAACAAGCCCTAATCTATTGTTCAAAGACGCTCCTATCAACAGTCAAAGGGAGGATTTTATGCGCAGTCAAAGGAGATTCCAATCTGTTGTCAATAAGACGACTCCAACTCACTGTCAAGAGGAGCACTAACCCACAATGAAGGAAATCCTAAACCATAGTCAAGGAAGGTTGAAAGACGCGGACAGAAAGGCCCTAGCTTTAGTCAAAGGGAGACTCTAGCCACTGCAAGGAGGCATAAGACAACAAGAGAGAAGCCCTACAAGATGCATGTTTTGTTGTAGGTACAATGTGTGAAAGAGAGGATGTTTTGAGTGTTGTTATTAGAGGGACAAGAACTGAAATTTGAAGCCTAGGGTCACAGCAAGAAGAGGTGTACAGCATGGGTGAACTTGGGTTGTTATAAAGCTATTCCAGGAACACTGAAGGGCTGAGAGAAGGCTGTGTATCTTGCTAGAAGGCAAAGGATAGAGGGATTTTTTTGAGGGCTCATAAAGGATGGAAAAATCCTCCAAGAAGGTTGCCTCAAGCTTTTTCTAAGGGTTGTATGATGACATTGTAATGAGAGGTGGGTAGAGCCATTGTTAAGGGATAGAAGTACTGCATTGAGGATTAGTCAGCTAGTAAGCAGTAGCATTGTGGTGTAATTACCTTGGAGAACCATAACTCTAGAAATCAATTAAAGAATGAGGACTGATAAGTATTCCCTCACTAGTATTTAGAACTGCATTCCTTGGTGCTAGACTTGCAACTTCATTGTGACACTTTCATGGTGAAGAATTTTGATGCCAGATCTCCTATTTTGCCAAGTCAAGTATTGACTTCAAACTAATGTACTCTATCTCTTTCTCTCTACTGAACTATAGAAGACTAAAGAATATTTGATAAAGGGTTTCCCCACATTGGGGTTTGTCTCTATCTGGTGCCACATCTTGTGTCCTCTTGTTTTGGCTTGTCTTATATTGTTTATGTTTATGTTCTATCTGAATTTTACTATCATTCTAATGTGATTGCTAAATTGGACATTGATATTGGACTAACAAGAAAATTGAAGTAGATTTATTTTAAGCATAGAACATACCAAAAATTAACAACTTCACCATGAATACATTGTGTGAATTTATGGTCAAGGCTCATCACATACATTGGATTGTTTCCAAGAATCTCTTGAGATATCTACGTGGCACAATCAACTATGGTTTGAGATACACTGCCGGAAATTTGAGGCTACATAGATGTACTAATGCTGACTGGGTTGATAGTGTGGTGGATCATAAGAGCACTTCTGGATGTTTATTCTCATTGGTGTCTGCTTCAATATCTTGGAGGAGTAGGAAGCAAACGTTGGTTGCTTTAAGCACCACCGAGGCTAAATACATGGCTACTAGTATGGTATGTTGTGAAGTTGTTTGGTTGAGGAAGCTCTTTAGTGAGATATTTGAGCATGTGATGGGTACCACCATGATTTACTACGACAACCAAAGAGGGGTTCACCCTTCAAAGAATCTCATGTTCCACAACCACTCCAAGAAAATTGATATTGGGCACCACTTTATCAGGGATATGGTAGAGTAGGGAGAAATAAGGCTCAATCACATTAGGACGAGTGAGCAAGCCACATAAATTCTCACAAAGCCATTAGGGAAGGTCAAATTCTTAGCTTTCTATGAGAGACTTGGAGTCGTGGAAAGACCCTCCTCTAAGGGTCCCACATGAGTTGGTCACTGAGCTCTGGTAGCTCCTATGGACTTAGGGTACTTCTTGGAACTATGAGAGACCATAGGGTGAGTGTTTCACCTTCCCCTAGTGGTGGACTATGTACATGGTGAGTGGTTCACCTTCCCCTCTAATACTCCATGATGGTTGACATATGTGTAGGGTGAGTGGTTTAACTTACCCTTCGATTGTGGACACATGTACGTAGGGTGAATGTTTCACCTTCCCCTACAATTGACATATGCATAGGACGAGTGGTTCACCTTCTCCTATGGAATATGATGAGGATGAGTGGTTCACCATCTCCTATTGATGCCCCAACATACATTCTACCCATGTAGTCTAGGACTCATGGGAAGTACCTCTCATCTATCCAATGAATTGGGAAACCTGGATAGGGACCATAGCACCACTGATGGATGCATTGTGTACATCCATGCTCCCTATGTCTAGGATGCATGGTGTTCAACAACTTGATTTGGGATAAACTGAGGACTAGCCTTTATCAGTGAAGAGATGTAAGGTCTTTTGACTCACTCTTGATCAATTATTCTTCATTATTACTTCATGGTTTAGCAGAGCAGGATAGAGCAAAGTAGAGATGGTAGAGATGATACATGACGATATATGGATTGGTAGGTGGAATTATCCCTAGTTAGGAGGCAATGTTAAAATTGGAAACTAGGGGAAAATTCCACCTTAGGAAAACTCATTTTATGGAGATGATGTTTACATTAAATTCCTCTTTTCAAGAGGATCAAAATTCATCTAAAAATCATCTCATTCGGATAAGCAGAAGTGTTATTTTGAATTTATGACCACACATGTGCAAATTGATCAAGTCGTCTTCACCATTATGTAGGCTCAAGAAGCCCAATGGATGTGTCTCTTCAACCACAATGAAGTGTATAAATACTAGAGACTTCACAACTCATTTGGACATCCAACACTCACAAATTCTTCTCTCTCTTCATCAGCTTGGTTTGTACAACTTGGGAAACATCTCTCTCTCTCTCTCTCACATGGGCGACTAAGAGGACATAATTTCTGGGTAGAGATTGGAAGCCGAATTTTAGACTTCAGGGATAGTTTGACCAGCATTGACTGAGGATATTTTAACTAGTTTTCACTGTGTTTTTTGGGGTAGAATTTGGATTTTCTTAGAATGCATTGACTGGCATAGAAATTGAGGTTTTATGGGTTGTTTGACCTTGAGTTTGACCAAAACATTTGTGACTCTTTTGGGTTGAATTTGACCACTACTAGAGGCCGTGCTTGATTGAATTTGATCGAGCTTCAAAGGAGGTGTTTGACTGTTGCTTTGACCAATGTTGAATTTCTGGATGGTCTAAAGTTCAACTATAGTTGACTACAGAACTTGAGAGGGTTGCTAAAGGAACATTGAAGTAAATTGTGCTAAGCGTAGAACATACCCTTGTTATCTAAAACTAACAGCAAAGGATAACTTGTGTAAAGGCACCTCTTGTGTCAAAAATGTAGTTGTACAACTCACCATTCTGTACTATATTATTTTTTGAACATATCCATCATAATTGACCATTCAGATTATACTCTTTGATAAGTCTATGCATTTTTTTGAATTTCAAGAAATTCTTCTCTATGTTTGTACTTTGATGGGTTAATATCACCATCAACCACAACAAGGTTAACGAGCTCCAACTCTAGATAAAAGCATGTATGGTGGCATTTCCAGCTCCAATGGGGCTTGGAGAAGACTAGAGGAACAAGGCTGAGGTTGTGGCTTCTAACTGGGGAATCATAGGGTAGCCACTTCTTCTAATGAACAATAAATCTCTACTTTAACCTACCTTGTAGTTATCACCTCTGTCAAAATCAGTTTCATCTCGTCTACTAGGCACATAAAACCAACAAATATATTTGTCTATGATGATATGTTTTCTACATTTATAACATTTCATGTTAGAAGGTTTTTTATTCTTTTGTTTATTTTTTCAATTGAGTTACAACAGTGTACATGTTGAATTACATTACTATTTAAAAGGATATGTGCATACAAACTCAAGGTAGACAGAAAAAATTATACATTTCAATCTTTATACTTTAAAAATATCTTGTTTTCACACATGTATAGAGAACAAAACCATGTTGCATATTCCTTGTCCAGAAAAGGGTTCTATGCAGAGCAGGGGCAAATCAACTTCTCAGTGTTTCAAAATGGCATCTTCATGCAAACAGGTTTCTTCAAAACTTGATGGGATAATTTTCCAAGTTGACTAACATGTCTTTTAAATGATCTACAACTTATATTTTAGTATTTTTCTTTTTAGACCTTATCCGAGAATATATAGTTTTGAACTATACCTTTTAGCATGATGAAAGAAAAAATGATTTTCAAAGTGCTATCACTCCGATTTTCCTTAGAAGTTATTGGAAGGAAGGAAAGGATCCAAGGTACAAACCAATCTTTAAGTACCGATCCTAGCCAATTTATACTCAGAAAGGTCTCTCTCTTTATGATTTAGCTATGTTTTGATACGATATTAGGCTACTTATTAATCTTCAATGAGGTTGTTTTGTTTGAGAGTGGTGGAGTTCTAAAATAAATGGGCACACTAGGATTTTAGGCCATTGGGCTATGGAGTCAATTAGGGATAATTCATTGGATTAAGTCAAATTGTTAAGATATGAGTTCAACAGGTAGGATAGCAGGATAAAAACAAACTTTGGGGCTTGAATGGGTGATAGTTCTGCTCAAAACTAGAGGGCAATCAAGAATCCTCAAGTTAGGATTAGAAAGATGAAAGGAAGATAGGTCAACTAGCAAAGGGCAATTAAGAATCCTATACCAGGGACTTATTAGAGAAAAATTATAGGGATAGAGGAGCAATTAAGAATTCCTTTATCGAGATAGTTTAGAAGAAAACATAGAAATGGTACATTGTTGATAGCAGAGAGCAATAAAGCTAATTATGATATACTTTGACTATTTTACAATTTAGATTTAAGATTCATGAAACATTCAAACATATAGAAAGCACATAAAATCACAAGGATAAAATACTTATTTGTAATTATACTACACGCGAATCTGATGAAATGTCCTCAACTTTCATTCCTTTTCCAACAAAAATCCAATTTTGAGTACAAAATATTTCTTAGCTTGATAGAATAGATTTCCAGAGATGTTATCGAATCCACCCACAATACTTCGAATGGAGAAGTATTTATACAAAAATTACATCAAAATATCTCATAACCATATGGGATTTATTCTAGGGAATACAAAATATCTTTTACAAAAAGATAGAGACAAATGGAAAACTAATTGTTGATCTCCCTTTATTTATGCATGAGCTGGAGGTTGAAACTTGGATTTGTCTCTTGTTGTTGCTTTAGTCATTGTGTGCTAGATCTTTGCTTACTTTTCCCTACTGATACTCTTTACCTTTTTCTGATACTCTTTACCTGTTTACTAGACTTTACCTCAGTAAGTATTTTCTATTTACCTCAGAGTTACCATAGTAAATTATAGGATATCAGTCATGTTGGTCCACCATTCTTCATTTGGTATCTTCATCCTGATCAATTTCCTATATATTTCGTCAACTTCATTGTATTTTGAAAAATTGGGTTGGACTGTGAACAGGGCCTCACTTCATGCTCAATATAGAAAAGATTTTCCAAACCATCATACAACACTTTTCCTATAGGTAGTGCTTTCAATGTGGAAGAGATGACTTGACTTTTGGCTTTTTTGTGCAGTTTCTCAATGTAGTACTCACGAGTCATCAGTTTGTCATTTATGACTAGTGGACTTGGAAGTCCTTTATCTCTTATAATGTCATATTTTACCATAAAATCATCTATGTCTTCTTGAATACTTGGACATCTTCTTTCCAGGTTCAACATTAAGTTCTTCTTAGTAAGAACTTTCTTAATTTCATGGATAGTATCAGTTTGATCCTTGATATCTCATTGTTCCAGTTGTTGCTTGCTTTTGCTATTCAAGAAGTTGATCAATTGGGTTGCCTCTTCAGGTTTCTCTCCCAATTCTTCCCTAGTCTTTTGTATAGCCTTCGTAGCTAGTTTGACTAACTCAGTTTGTTAAAATATGATCTGAATAGTAGACCAAATATCATTGATAGAATCAATGATATTGGTCCATAAAATATCTTGAATATCTCTCAAAGGTTTTCCCAATGTTAAGTCCTGCTCTAATGTCTTGATTCTTTTATTCATTCTTTTATTTTTTCTCTCTTCTTCAATGTAATTAATCTGTGATAGCTCATAATTTCCTTCCAAGTTGGTAACAATTTCTTTTAGTTTCTTTATTTCAGTTGATTGGATTTTCATTTCCTCCATGGACTTTATTAAGTCCTTTGTTTGCTTTGTTGAAGTTACTACTGCTTCTGATGTACTTGTTATTGTTGTTGTTAGCAGGGTTGTTGCTAGGGGAATGTTGGGTGCCAAAGATGTTGCAATAATGGATGGAATTGTTATGGAAACCATGGGTGTTTCAATTTGAGGAATGATGGTCAGCTCACCCTGTTTGGACTGCAAAGCTTTTCCTAGTTCTTTCTCTATTTCTTTCAACTGCTCATTCAACTTAAAGAACAAGTCCATAAGTTCTTCCTCATTTTGTTTCTCAATTACTTTTGCAGTTTGTGGATGTATGAGGGGAGGGAGTTTAAGTTGTTTTCCTGAGTGCAACAATGTCCTCATTCTTTTTCTTTATCAAACTTTCATCTTCTATAACATCTTTGGGATCATGTCCCAACTCAATCACCAGGTCTTCTAATGATTTTATCCTGGTGTCTTTAGCCTGAGAAGACGCTTTTCCAACTGTAACTGTGCTATAGTATTGTTTAGAGAATTATGCAACTGATGTGTAGTGATGGTTGTACTAGTCATTGTGGAATAGACCATCTCACCTGTTTGCTTATGGAGTTCAATCTGATCAATTGGGTGGATGTCTTTTGTAAGAACTTCAAAATTTGTTTTTAAATAATCAGCCATGGACTTTGGATGTTGTATTGTCAGCTTCAAAAATATCATCTGTATCTTTCCCTCTTTTATGTCAAAGGCTGACATCAACCTTCTATGATTTGTAGGAGCCATTTTCGAATAGTGGGAATAGTTTGAGCTTTGATCTTCTCATTACTAGCTTTATTCTCTCTGTACTTTTCTTTCAAATCCTGGCTCTACTCTGAAGCTGTCCTTAGTGATGGAACTCCTACACTTTGTTTCTTGCTAAGTGCTTGTGTTTGAGAAGAAGATGGTGTCTCCCCTGCTAGTGTTGTTTGCTCTGTGTCACTTCTTGTCTCCTTATATTCCTGTTCGGACAGAGGATTTAATCTCTGTCTCTTCACATATACTTGGTCCAATGGCACTGTAGAGGGGCTAGCCTCATTCCTACTTCTTTTTTGAATTCTCTCCTCATTAAGAGGGGTTTGCAATATTGGAGGGTTGACCATGTTTGTATCAGTCTTGGTCAACTCCTATGAAATTCCCTGTGACCTTGAATCTTTTCCTTGTCCTGAAATCTATGGTTGTCCTGCTGCTTATGCATTATGCTCTTGTGTTGGTCTCTGTGAAGATTCTTCAGGCACCCGTATAGAGGAATCCAGATCAAGTCTTCTTTCCAAATCTTACATAACATTTTCTACTTCAACTTGTTCACTATCTTGTTCTATAATTGTTCCTTCCGCCCATTCATTTTGATTTACATACTATTCTATCTCTGAATTCTATGATGGATATAGGTGGAGAGCTTATGCTTTTGCCTTCTATCATAGATGAAGATGTGAGGATCATAAGGCCAGATGAAACTCTTCTTCAATCTCATTCTCTCAAGGATTTCCTCTACCTCTTCCCCTGCTTTTCTCTTGTTGCAAATAAATGGGCCTAGGCGATCCTTTATCCTTAGTTGAGCTTTCTTCTTAGCCTTCATAAAGTGAATTTCATCAGAATTGATCATTTTCCTGTAGTACTCCAAGGAAAATAATCACATGGGGAGGTATTTGGGCAGTTTAAAGGGAGGCAGGTCACACCCATAAACCCTAATCTCGGTATGGTTCTGGTACACGTACTAGTCCCCAACCTTGTATTGCTTGGATAACTGAAGAATTCTCTTAATATGATCACTGATTATGGGAGGGGGATTCCTATCAACATGGTAGTTACTGGATGCACAAATTGATCAATAAAATTTGTATAAGGATAGGGAGAAGAAGGCGAATTGTTAAAAATAGAAGTCCAAAAGATGACCGACCTGGGATTCCCTCTAGTGTCAAGATTTTGCACAAAGAAAGGGAATTTATCAATTTGGTAGTAGAGGAAAAGATGATACAGGATTGAAGAGTATTTAAATACTCTCTCATTCTCTAATCTTGTAAATTGGTCATGCATCTTATCAACAATGAATGTAGCATAGTCAAATTTGGCTGCAGGAGATTGAACAGGGGTGAAAATAGACATGTAGGCTAAGGTCAACTCATCGACATACTCACTAGTAGTAAAACCTAGAATGCAATCAATCATGGTAATGATATCCTTGCCCACATTAGTCAAGAAGCTTGACATGTAAGGAGGGGGGTGTTTTGGCCTGTATTTTTCTTCCATGAAATTCTGACGTTAATTTCAGAACTAGACAACCTTGAAGATTTCTCAAGTAAATTGGCAATAGAGAGGGGAGTGAGGTCCTAGACAGATTGTAATTGCAACATTTCATTTATAGACTTAGGTATAATAATGAAAACGATTTTCTTGTCAGGGGACATTACAGCTCTCATATTGGTGTTGTAGTTTACATGGCATTGGTGGACAGTATTTGGGAAAATATGGACAGTGATGAATTGATATTTAAGTAGGTTTGACTCCCAAAGACCTATTCTATCAGCATTGTTCAGATAATTGTCTAGATACTTGCAATGTAGCTTCAAGGGGGTTTCTTCAAAAGTAAGGTCCTTGATTTTAAAATATTTATTGGCCAAGGGAAGGTGGTACAAATCCCTATGGGGAGCAGTCATTAGCGGGACATTTAGGGTGACAGGAGCTTCCATCCTTGGTTCTTCTGTATTCAAGGAAGAAGCTTGGGGTTTTCAAGGCTTTTGGATTAAAAAGGTGCTTGGGGAAGCCTTGGGGCTAAGAAACAGCTTAATTGTACTGAATTACTTGAGTTTAGAGAAATTGAATGGAGGTCTCAGTACGAAAATAGGGTTTCTGAGAAGGAAATACGGTGAATACCTGTTTATGGTCAACTGAGGGGACAAATGGTTGTGGTGAATGCTTTACTAGGTGCACACAGTAGTCTGCAGTGGCTTGGAGTTCAGCAACTGATGGTGGTCGATGGTTGAGAGTAAGTTGCTGGTCTGGACGTACTCTGTGCATGCATGGAAGGCAGAAGTTTATTTTCTCAGTAAAAAGGGAAAACAATGAGTATTTTTTTTTTTGTGCACAAATTCAATGGATTTTGGTGGGTGAATGGGAAAACAACAATTGGTTTAATTAACCGATGGGACACTTTGTTGTTTAGTGGAGGCAGTAAGCGAGATTCATTGCACTGCTTTTGAGAGGTTGGTGGTTTTAGCAGAGAGTCGCTCGATGCCACAAATTGGATGACATGTAGCATTGGCAAAAAGTCAAAAAAATCTTATATCACGTGGTTAACATTTGAACAAAAGGCCCGCACGATATGAGCGAGAGTCTTCGGATGAGGGAGGGTAGATCGAATAGCAGTCGACGACAGAAAGTGCTAGGGAATTAATGGAAGGCGCCTGATGGCATAATCAACATAATTATATTGACTTTAATTATATCGTGGATGATATGATTGGACAAATGAAGGATTAATAATTTTAATGATATCTGGGATGATTTTATTTGCGTAGAGGCTATTAATTAATCCATATCACTAATTAATCCCTTTTTTAACGTTTCAGGGGGTTTTGGCTCTTAATTAATCGCAGTTCGATTAATTATTCCAACTTAATTAACTTTATTTATGGTTTACTTCTCAAATCATCGGGAAGGGATATTTATTTATTTTGGGATTTTTATTAATAATATGGGAAAGGGTAATTTGTTTCGGGAGTTAAATAAATAATAAGAATTAAGAGTTAATATGACCATGGAAAAGAAAATGCGCTAAGTAAATGCTTCCGAAAATACATTCATCATCCAACATTATGACTTAAGCTAAAATGTCTTTGTGGGGCGGGGGATGGGTGGGGGTTATAAAGAACCATTTATTTTTCCCAAGTAAAGAGTGATTTTACCTTGCTCAGTGTTCAATCACGTTGTAGGACTCTTTAGTTTATCTTTGTTCTTGAAAAAGCCCAGATTTACATGGGGACCACCAATAACTAATTTTTCTTGTAGCATTGGTGAATTTGAGGTAAAATACCCACCACCTTCCCAATCAATCAATTGAAAATGTAAAACAAGACTATTCAGCACAAAATCAACTTAGAATAATATATGGTTCTGAAATAATTGGAACCATCCTAAGTCAATTTTAAGACAACTATGAGTTTCAAAAGTAAAATGAAACAAGAAAACAAACAGAGAAAGTTAGAGCAACCTAAAAAACTTCATAGTGTATTTTAAATGAATTACATGAGAATTTATTACCAACATGTCCATACCTAAAAGAAGAAACATTAAAAATTACAAGGATATTAGTAACTACAATCCTTGCCAGAAAATATCTGAGAATTATCAACGAAATGAATAGATTTATTAAAGGAAATATTCAAGAATTTATTAAGAAAATGATCGGTCAATTACGAGGATGGTAGTGAAGTTGATAGCTTGCAAGATCATTATTTACAAAATTTCATGTGTGACATATCAATTGACAGTTGATTTCATGTAATACCTCATAAGCCAAAAATAATTTTACTGCTAAATAGATTGCTTATATCCAGATCTATGCACATCCAAACCTTCTTCAAGTTCTTTTCAATTTGAAGATATACTTGAAGTTGATCCATGAGATAATTCTTTCATCTGCTTCAATGAAATAAGAAAATTTACTGAAGGTTCCCTAGTGACTAACCTCTTTTCCCTGTAAGAGATGTCATGCATTTGAGGACCTATATTTAAATCATCAAGATTTGGTTTAGGCCATGTGCATGTGCTATTGCTCTCTATCCCAGATGCCACCATGGGGCTTATTAAGTATGGTTTCACATGTGATGATGAGAGTGGCCCTGTAGGGACTACCTGAGAGGAAACTGTAGGAAAACATTCTAGTCCTAATGACTCTGAATAGGAAGGTGAGTATCTTAAAAAAGAAGAAATGTTAAGATGAAAACTGGACCCTAAATGAAATCCATTAAATGGGTACGATTAACTAGTAGCATTTGAAAAGGAAATAGTAGGACCTGAAGAGAATTATGTTTGCCCTTATATATATATCACCACTAAACAAAGTAAAACCAGGTAACGACCTCTGATTAGAGTGAGATGCATATGTAACTTTAGTGATAACTTGATGATATGTCCTATCATTAAAATGCAAAGGTATTTTAAATGACAAAAAAGCATCCCCAATATAAAAACAAGATAATGAATTTAATAGCTTTCCCTTTGCTCTCAGGTTAGCTACAGGCTAGGAATATGAGCTAAAATTCTGAGGTAGTAATTCATCTCCACCATCATCAAAAGTGGGCCCATCATTCATGTCAAAATCTCTCAGAACACATGAATCTCCAATGGACAATGCACTTGTGTCAGTCTTCAAAGTCAATCCAAAACTTTTAGCACTAATACTGAGAGGCATTTTGATCAATTCATTATCCCCACTATCATAAACATGATTCAATTTTAAATATGACTTCACAGGATTACAAGGCCTAGTAGGAGCAAACGGTTCAACAATTGAAGATATAAAATATTTTCTGCTCATATATTTTCATCCAAAGCTTGTTGATGGTTCACATATTTGAGAAGATAAATGCATTGTTATTACCCCATCTTCAGATGTTTTCTCATAATCCACATAAATATCAATATCTCATGATGCTCTATTTCATTTTCCAACTGAAATAAATGCATCAAAATCTAAAAATATATTTTGGAGACAAGATGTCGCAGACCAATTATTTCTCTAGGTTTTGCTAGTTGAAAAGCACTTGTTGCTCCAAACCCTTTGCAACCTAGTTATCCTATGATTTGAATTGAATTTATTGGGGAATGAAATGTACCTTTGAGCTAGCAACCACTATAATTAGTGTTGCTAAGCTAGTCAACGATACAGTAAGGGGAACATAACCGCTTGTGGAAGGCACAATTGATAAACAAGATGTTGATGTGGATAACATTGTGTCATATTTAACTGCTTCCTCCAATTCAATAGATTCATTTAAGTCAAAAGCAAGTATTTCTGTTGAATCATTGATTCCATCATACTTTGTTGGAGGGATGGTCATTTCCATAATTTGGTCAGAAGAATGTAGTTCATCTGACCATGCACTCTGTACTGCTTTTGCTTTCAAACAGAATTCTTGATGTTCTACAAATGTTGAAGATACAACTGTAATGCTTTGTGGAACTTCATAATCAATATTAGAAGATACCTCTAAAATCTCATTACGTTTTATTTGAACTTTCCTTTCAATGTCACAAATATCAAGAACAGTACAAGATCCCATCTCTATAGTAACATTTGTCTTATCAGAACTAGTAGTCACATTGATTCGTTTATTTGCTACTTCTCTAGATACCATAGTCTGCTCTAGTTACATGCACTCTCTTTTTTCGATCAGAGTTTCCTGACTATCATCCTTATATATGATGCTCCTGGGTGTAGGAATATGCTCATTACCTTTGTGTTCACCCTTCCCTTGGTCTTCATGTTCAAGTCCATAGGTAGAATGATGCTCCTAGGCATCAAGCACATCAATATTTTTATTTTGTTCATAAGAAAAACTTATATCCTTTGCATTTGTATCGGACAACTTATTATAGCCAAACTACTTGTCATGGGTCTCTTCTTTTGCCATCCTTGTTTGCCGCTTGATGTGCAATTTGCACAAAATCATTGTCAAAAAGTCCTGCATGACAATTATTTGGCTCCCTAACATCAAAATCCAAGGCCCCTATGCATGGAACATATCCTCCTCTTGAATATTCTTGGTTTTCATTTCCAAATTCTATTTCCTTTTCCAAGTAGTGTTCACTACTTCCTTGGATGTCTCCTTGTACACTAATGTCCCTAACATGTAGTTTTTCTTGTTGTAAATTAACTACATCCTATATTTAGTGTCCACCAAGTCCCTCTTGTTTGTCTCTTCTCTCTATTTCAGATTATTTTTCACATTCTTAAGCCATTCCATATTTTCCTCTAATGTACAGTTCTTCAACATCATAACAGAAATCATCCCTTGGTTTTTACCCACCCCTATTTGAATAGGAGTGCTCTTGTATTTTTCCTTCAATAATTCCCTTTATACTATCCTTTACCACAAAAACATTTACAGTTTCCAAAGCCCTCATAGAGGAATTCAAAGCATCCTTAGGAAATTCCTCATTTTGAAATGTATCCAAGTTGGTTGTAGAAGAATCTTGATGATCCATGGAATAGCGGTCATTCTTGTCTTTCTTCATATTCAACACATTTTGACCTACTACATCATCACTCCAAGGCGAATTGAGTTTGGAGCCATAACCTGATAAACCATCCTGGCCTAAATTATCTCATGTTTTCATGAAAACTGTTACAGAATTGCATACAACATTTTCATTCTCATCTTTTGAGATTTCAATCACAACTATGTTTTCCAGAAAATTCATCCCACAGTCATCCATGCTTACTGTTGTTGCTTGAGAATGGATAGAGAATCCTTCACTGGGTTCACAATATTTTCTTCTTTCTATATCAATAGTCTCCTCTGCCATGTCTTCCTTTTTCTCTTCCCTTTCACTGAGGTCTGAAAATAAAATTAAAGTAGTATTGCACATTTCTAACATTATTTCACTATCTCCACCATTAATGCTACACCCCTCAATAGGTATAACACTTACGGATTTGTTTCTATTTCTCTAGAAAGCTTCTATATTAACCTCTAGAGAGGAATTACCATAAAAAAAATAATATTCCACTATTTTATCTTCCCATACTGCACATCCTATTTTTCTTTCTTTCTAGGAGAAAGCCCATGGTTCCCAGGAATTATTTTATTTGCATTTGATCCATAATTTACACTTCTAGTAGACAAGATGGGTTAGGAAGTCTTACTATCAAGTATCAACCTCTGAATGTTATCCCCCTAAGAAATATTTTTTCCCTTGTCAAATAATTTTCCAGAGTGAATCTTTCTCACTTGATGTATTTCGACTACATAACTATGATTTCCCAACCATGGATTCTTTGTGGCTCTCCGATAGAAGTTAACTTTAGACACTTTTGATTGAAATCTTACATGGTGAACTAGAAAAGAGGACTTCTTACTAACTAAGCATACCATAGAACTCTGAGTATGTTCTTTTTGAATTGGACTAGAAATGTTTGCATGCTTGCTCAAACAAGTTTGACTATTATTCTATAATTGACTAGAGTTGTTACTTTTCTCTTCCTTACTTGCATGCACTGTAAGATAAGTGGTGCCACTAAAATCCGACATCTTATAATGGGACTCCTTAGAACTATTTATTGGGGAGAGTGATAATAACACCTTGGTAGACCCAAGAGAAACTGAGGTTGATTTTCCTGTATCCTTTTGGCATATTCTATTTGAAATCTCTTTTGAAGCGTGAATCAATGGAGCCAAGCCTTTTGAAGTAATTTTAGTAGCATTTCCAGCAAAATATTTTGATCCATTATTCTTAATGCCCTAATTAACACATTTCTTCCATGCATCAATCAAACACTTTGCTTTGTTTTGAATCTCTGATCTCTTATGGGCATGCAACTAATCCACTGACTTTTCAATATTACATGTCTTGAGAGCTTCAAGATCCATAGGAAATTTGTCAAGGGCCTCTAGTAACACAAATAGCAAATCTTTGGCTTTCTAAGCTTCCTTGAGACTACCAATATCCCATTTCCTCTCTATAGTTCTTTAAGCCATCCATCTAAAATAGCCAGACCTCCCAACAAAATAAAACCAAGAAACCAAATTTTTAATAGATAAGGAAAACAAGGCAAAGAGAGAAATGGAATAAAATAATAAATACCTCCTCTGGAGACATGAAAGGAAGCCCCACATCAGAGATAGATTTTACCATAATGACATCAAACCAATCTCTACCCTTGCATTGTAGCAATCCTCTTACCACTATTGATTGACTAATCACCTTTTCAAAATATGGCTTATCGATTTCAATAACTGGCACACTTGTTAAATGATATTTTGAGAGAAGCAGTAACATAGTCAACATAGAATCATTTCGTTGCACAGGGAGGAATGAAATCCATATGAAGGATTTAATGATTGTTCTTACCTACATAAATAAGCCAAAAATGTTCTTAGTGAATGCATCAACATTGCAAAGTTTGTTACTTAATAAACTAGGTGAGAAGAACTCTTGTAACCAGAAAGTCATAACCTTACAAATCCAAAGTTGCCATGGTATTAAAAATAACTAAAAATTCAAATAAAAATTCAAAAAATTGGGAATTTTACAAGTGATCATACACATACTCCTCTCGGTTAGACTAAGCTCCTTATGTGGAGTACGTTGCAAAGAAGCCTCACATAATTACTGGCTTAATTTTCTACTCTTACAAATTGCACACTACAAAGGTGAAAAATCACAAATCAATATGGAAAAATGAAATAACTAAATTTCAAACATTGGGAATGTATAGGTATTTTCATATTCATACTCGCTATAGTAAATTTTTTATGTGGAAGCTTCCTACAACTTCAGCCTTAACTTGTTACTTATACAAATTGCATTTTGATTATTTGTACATTTTAGCACAGACAATCAAGAGCCACGATGGCTGGGGCTATTGATTCCACCAAAATTGTGGAGAATTTGCACCTTGCTCTAACCCTGATAACCTGCTTGCAAGGATGGGCTAGCCCATAAGGGGCAGAGATGTCTCTAGGATATTTGAACCTTGATGGGGGAATAACGATATCCCACTTCACCACCCATATCTCTAGGGGATTTGAAACTTGAACTTTGGTGGATGAATAACAATAGCCTGCTTCACCAACTGGCTAGGCCATCATTTACAAAACACATACCTTTGACATTGATAAATGACATTGAGAAGTTTGAATAAAAAACGAGCTTTTTTTGTACATTTCTTCCTCTTTAATGATTTCTGATGCAATAAAATACTTTTCAAATACATGTCTAGTTACATACAATAAACCAACTACCAATAATTGCTAGATTTTATATTTACAATTAAAAAACTTAAATTGTGTTTTGGTGATAATTTGTATTATTCTCTTTTATTATGATATTCACTTTTTATTTTTATCAAATCGTTGGTCTTTATAATATATACAAATATTTACGCATAATTTTCAAAATCTGGCCCATGTTTATGGGAGACATGTTGCCATATTTCTCTCCTCCTATTGTATTTGTCAACTTTTTAATGTTGGAATCTATTAAGCTTTGGTGACTATGGGATCCCCAACAACTTCATAGGCTTTCTGAGCTTCCTTGAGACTACCATTATCCCCAGATTTTCCTCTCTGCAGTTCTTCAAGCCATCCATCTAAAATAGACAGACATCCCAACAAAACAAATTAGCTTGAGACAGTCCATGTTATCAAAGGTAGTAACCATTGCTAAAAGCATAGTAAGATGCAAGACAAAATGGTTTTCCTTCTTTATGCTAACGTCACTATCCCACCACATAATATGTACAAGCTACTCAACACTTGATGAACTAAAAAGGTTTCCTTCCTTGTTCATTATATTCATAATTCATTTTGGCCTTGAACAACATTCTCACTTAAGATGCCCAGATTCGTTTCATCTCCCTTCAAGAAACAACTACATTTAACCATTTCATTATTGTTTTGATCCAAGTAGTCCCTTTTCTTGCTCTTAACCTGAGATGTAAATAATCCATTCTGAATATTGTCTGAAACAAATGTAAGTTGTGTTGGATTGTTCACAATTCTAGGGGAAAACCCCCCTGAGTGCATGGTTCCCTGAATTTCATTTTTGGTCTTGTTCAATAACTGATCTACTTCCTCTTGATGCTCCTGTAATCATATAAGCTATTTTCCTTTAAATTGTGTACATCAGATAAAACTTCACATGACTAACTCAACATAGTAGTGAAGGGATATTGTTTAATCTCATTAAATTGTCATGTTCAAATAACTTGATCAAATCATTTTATATAATGCACATAATACTACATCCAATTTCATCTAGTTTTGTTAGAAAGACATAAAATTTGGTCTGCATATCTTTAAGGCAAGAGACACTCTATCATCTTTAAGGGTGAGAGGTCTTCTTTCTTCTTGCAACTTGTATATTTAACTTTGAGTATAAATGAACTTTCACGGTTTACTGTAATTAGGCTAATGCAGTTTACTTGCAACCAAAACAAACACTTAGCTACAGTTTTAGAACCTCAAGCTAAGATTTATGTTTCCCTAGCCAATTGAATTATCCAAGTGAACAAGGCTTCCTATGCAATAGAAAAATTCACAACACTCCCATCCCACCAGGGGGCTATACTGCACTTATTTCCAGGAGGAGATACCATTTTCTATTGCTTAGTTGATAGAAGCAGCATTTTAATCAACTCGTGACCATTTTGAGAAGCACAGCCTTGATTTAAGCAAGTGATGAGACCATCCTATAATGCTGATAACTATATAATAAGAAAATCACAAATCAACAAATCTTGTATTTCAGCCTGCATTCTTCATTGATAAAGCAAAACTGAAAGTAGGAGTGAAATTATTATTCTGAAATAGTGGTCACTTCTAGGTCACCATGTTCATGTTTGGGTTAAAATTCAAGGGCAATCAAATTTAAAAATAGTTTACTATTGACAAAATTCACCATTATGTCAAGCAAAGATAAGTCAAAATTAGGTATAGCTTCAAATATCAACAAAACTAGGTTTAAATAAGTTTTTCACATCAAAAATTGACCCAAAAATGTGCTAATTTAAATGTTGACCCAAGAAACATTGTTACATATTTCATTATAAAAATTAAAAACTAATCTCATTATTTTAACTATTATTACCTAAAAAAAAAATCCCACTAGGCCAATTAATTGTGCCATTAAATTAGTCGCTACTTGAGATTGGACAGAATCCATTTTTTTCCAAACAATCTTGTGAAATGGGGTGCCTAAGGATCACATTAATGGCCTTCATTTTTGAAGAGTTGATATAGACAAAAGAAATATGGGACAATTAAGAAGGATCATATGTTAGAAGAGTTAAATTTAGTTTTCCCTTGTCTAAACATGCTATGACTTGGTCCTTTTTAGGTTACTCAAGACAGAAAGGAAATCAATATTTTTGGCCCAAAATCTAGAAAATTGATTTTAGTTTAATGGAGTTGCTGGTATTTGATGTTAATATTACACAATCTGGTTGTGCTAGAAGTATTGTAGGGTGTTGAGTCCATTTTTCATTAAAAATAACAATTCAAGAAAATCCATAATTTAAATTTTGATAAATATTGTAGGGTTGAAATCTAATGACAGGAAACCAAAATAAGGTTAGACACATATATAGTTTTCCTTATTCATTTCATTCATATCTTAAATTTATTCAATTTATATATTGAAGTTAAATTCGACAGATAACTATAATAGAGTATTCAAATAACTATAATACCAAATTCGACAGATAACTATAATACCAGTTTTCTTTGGCACTTGCATGAAGTCCAAATTTGGAAACTTCATGTTTGATTTTGGAGGTGTAAGTAAGGAGAAACTTGTGAGGTCATTGCAGAAGAAGAGGAATGAAATGCCTAAGTGTTGCAAGATATTTGTCAAGTTTCAACTGGATGGATGGTTTCTTTCTCTGTGCTAGGAAATAATTGAAGGATGGTATTCTTTTGGAAGTTCTTGGTATGAGGTACGACATTAACCTAGCTCAAATGGATAGCAATGATATATTAGAATGTATTTTGTTGACCTTTCTGGTTTCTGGTGCTATTCTAATCTTACACCTCATGATTAGAGATTTATATAAATCTGTGCAAAATCGAGTTGTATAAATGGAAAATCCAAGTTTTTAATCAGGTCATAAAGGTCATTAAGATTGTAGGTTTGGGTCTGGAAATGGTGAGGGTTTTGATAGGAGAAATAATGTAGCCTTTGGTGGAGTTAAGCTTGATAGTGGGGGAAATTTCTAGATAACTTATTAAGGCCTATACAAGGAAAACATAAAGGGTCTCACTGTGTTTTATTATTCATAGATCATTGAGACATGCAACATACCAAAACATAAAAAAAAAAAAAAAAAAAAAAAAAAAAAAAAAAAAAAAAAAAAAAAAAAAAAAAAAAAAAAAAAAAAAATTGAAAGAAAACCCTGAGAGTGATAAGATTGAAGAGTAGAGGTTTGGTTACTTCAAATAAAAAATTGCAGATAAGTGGTTTATATGCAGTCTTTGGTAGTGTAACATTTGGTGTTGTTGGTTACAAGATTTATGTTCCTAAATAAAAAGTTCTTTCTAGTTATATTTTGTCTAAGGATTCTCATTAGAGTAATCATTGTAATCTGGACCCTAAAAACTATTTTGGACCTATGGCCACAATTGTTGAAGCTGGAAATAGAATTGTTGTAGTTTATTAGGTTCCATGGCTTGTATCATGATTTAAGTGGGTGGATGGTGGCATATAAATTTGAACTCATGAAGTAGACGTATTTTAAGTTTGGTCAGTCACTTTGGCATCGTCATTAGATTTTTACTTATTGTTGACATGACATACAAATATGCACAAATCAGGAGAATAAGACAATATTAAAGTCTGTATTGGCTTTACTACTTTCCCTTGTGCCTCGAGCAAATAATACACAAAACAATATCTATGTTGGATCTGACTCCCATTTTTTCCTATACTTTCTCGAATCCTACCATCTTATTAGTATGGGTGGCATGCAATTGTCAGTTTGCGGGTTGGTTTCTTTTTGGAATATTTATATTGGGTGATATCTTTCCAAATGGACTGAATTTTGGGATTGACATTTGTGGGGAATAACACATAATTGGCCATTCATAATAAGATGGTTGCATCCCAAGTCCCCGATTGGAGTATGTTGGTATTTTTGAGGGGCATGTGAGACGTTAGTATTAAACCATCTGGAGTGTCAGTTGTACCAATTGGCTAGTGAATATTATCCTCCCAATATTTTTCTTCCCACTTGGTCGATGTTGAGAGTCCTAAGGGGTATATTTTGTTTGCTTGTTGGTCTACTTTGTCTATGTTGGTAGGCAATTTTTATATTTTCGTGTAGTTGATTGGATATTCCCATGTAAAATGCCAATGAGAAAACATTTTTCCTTCAAAACTAACAACCACAGTAGCTGAATAGGATTGGATTTTATTTATCTACATGGAGAGTCAGTCGCCTATCGATGATATAGATTTGGACGTCGATAGACTGATCGCGGTTGCAGTGGCAACAAAGAATGAATGAGATTTCAGAAGTAGAAATAAGAAGTCAAAGGCAGTGAACACTAGGGATCGGGGGGATTAATTTCAAGACCTAGGCATAACAGGTGATAGCAGGCCATGAAACTTCAAGCCTACAGCTGGAATCGCACCAGAGTTTGAAATCCCTTCCTTCGAAAATGTACAGGTTGGGTCAGAGTTTCCATAGAAGAATCAAAATATGAAAAAGAGAAAAATCAGGGACAAAGGAAAGAAACCTATCAAAGTTGTGAAAGAGGTGCAAAAATTGATATTAGGTGTTGATTTATACTAGGAAAACATGGTCAGACTAAGGAAAAGGATGTTGGTGGGACGATGGGAGTTTATCCAAATGAACGAGGTTTAGATAAAAGAATGGATTCAAAATAGTTTGTCTTCACTTTTTCGATACAAACCAAAGGTCAATGTGATGGTAAATGGTTTGTTTGGGATTCATTTCCTAAAGGAGGAAGATGCAACTAAAATTGTGACATTGCCTTGGGTTACAAAGTGAAGCTCCCTGGTACTATAGAATTTGAAAGAAGGTTTTGATCCTATGATGTAGGTCCCCAAGAGAAAAATTATTTGGGTGAAATTGGCTGGACTCCCTATTGAACTACAGACAAAGGGAGCAATCTGAGAAATTACTAGTAAAATTAAAAAATTATATTGCATGAATGAAGGATGTATAAATCTACGTGACAATAAAGGCTAGATGGTTACTTGTGGAGGTGGACCTATCGAGCGGGTTACCTAATGTAATCGACACTTATTGGGATACATTATCTATCCGTTAGCAAGTTGATTACTAGGGAATCCCTTTAGGTTCCTGGAATGTCATAAAACCGGGCATTTGTTGGTTGAATGTCCCAACCACTATGGGTGGAGAAGATGGATGAAAAATAGGCTTAATCTGGAACAAAGGTGTCCTTCTAGAAAAATTACTAAAAGTTCACAAGGTGGATCCCCTCAAACTACAGTGTAGTTGACAATGGAATGTGACCCATATGATAGGAATCATTTTGGTCCAAGTATAGAGGCGGCCCATAAAGAATATTTGGAGATAGAGACTAGTAACAGAACCAATCGAGCCCATGGAAAATACTCTACCCTTCCAACTTGAACTCCCGCAAAAAGGAAGGGAAAAGATATCGAAAAATTGATAAACAAGTCCAGCAAACTTGTTTTACTATCTCTAATTTGCAATAGGAAAGACCATGAAGTAAATATATCACCAATTTCTATAGATGTGAAATTAATGGATTTAGCTAAAAATCCTGGACTTGGACTGGAACCTATATCAATAAAGAAAAACTTATTCCAAAATTTGGATTCATCGGATGGCAAGGGATTGAAAACAAATTATCTCTGTCGAAGGAATAAAAAATCAACCAAATATAAGAAGCTAATGCCTAGTGGTGAGATCGAGGAAAATTTAAATTCATGATTCTTTGAAGTTATGGAAGAGACAATATATCCACCATTTGATCTAGGCCCCTCCAACATATCAAATGGATCACTTGATAACACATCTCTCCCAGACCTTAGAGCATTGTATCCCCTTTCAAACTCTTCTCCATGAGGATTGTGTCCTTAAATATTAGAGCTTTGGGATCTTCCAAATAATCAAATCTCTAAAACATTGTATAAAATAAAAAAACCCATCCACAGTTTCGCTGCAAGAAATAATAATATCTAAAGAGATGGCCCTCGAGACACTGCTTAAAATTTATCCTTCTTGGTGTGAATGTGCCACAAGTTCAAATGCAAGGAACTCTGTTGGGCTTGCTACATTCTGGGATCTAATAGTTTACACCTTCCATGCATTCTGGATGCAAGGGTTATATTGACCAGTTAAAGTTTAGGAACAATCCATAGATTTTGTATCAAGAGCATATATGCCCCTTACAACAACCGATTTTTTTTGGGGGAATTGGTGGAACATCCACCCCATGATTTTTTTGGCGAAACGAATTTCTCTTTTGGTGTTGGGGAGTGTTGTGGTCATAGAGTAGTCTTGAACCCTCTGGTGAGTTTTTTCAAATATCTCTTTGAATGAACGACACTCAAAGATACAGTTCTTGTACCTATATTCATGACTTGGTGCAATGGCTGTACTTGGGAGGAGGGTATAGCGAAGAGGATTGATATAATTTTATTGAATTCAATATGGTATCATAGGATGAATCAAATATAATCCTGGACCTTCTTTTGAAATGTTTCAGATCATGATGCCATAATTTTAGAATGGCATGACGAGTTGGAGCAACTTAAAATACCTTTCAAATTCAACCCTATATGGTTAAGTGACCCAGATTTCCAGGAGTTGGTCCATCACTCTTGGAAATCCCTGATCTCTTTAATCATTGTAGATCAATTATTGCAGATTCAGTTAAAACTCAAGAGACTAAAAAAAATATGTCAAAGCTTGGTTATACAATCGCAAAAAAAAGATCATACGGGAACTGTTATCCATTGAGAATGGAATTTCTCTATTATTTGACCCAATTTCCTTGAGCTACTTTTCTAAGAACCTACAAAAGACCATTCTAAATATAGTGATGAGGAAGGACAAAATAATCAAGCCATAGGAAGAGGAATGTCATAAAAAAATTTGGTTGTTTTGGATCAAAAGTGGAGATAGGAATACAAATGTTTTTCACAAGGTTGCATCAAAGAGGAAACACCATAACTCCATATGGGATATAAAAGATGAAGTTGGGAACATCCAAAAATTTGTCAAAGATTTAGAAAAGGAGGCTCTTAGATATTTCAGAAATCAGTTCAAGGAAGTGGAAGGTGATAATATGGAAAAAAAATTGGAGATGGTCAATAAAGAGGGTGTTTCTTCAATGGATGCTCCAATCTTAGATGAGGATTTGTTGCAAACACTTAAGGAAATGGCTAAGGACAAGAGTCCAGGACCCAATGGATGGCGTGTTTACCTATTCATGTTCTTATTTAAGTTGATGGGTCCTTATCTTGTAAGCATAAGCTACTAGAATTTTTGGGCATTTTCCAGGTGTAATAAACTCCACTTTTATCCAATTAATTCCAAAGAAATAAAAATCTCTTTCTTTTGCATACTATATACACAATCCGTATGTAATTTTGTTTATAAAATAATTTCTAAGCTCCTTGCTAACATAATAAAAAATATATTATCTCCACACATTTTGTTGGAGAAATTTGGCTTTTTTTCTAACAGGAGAATACAGGATGATGTATCAATAGTCCAACAATGCATACACACTATCAAAACCAGAATGTTGAAATCATGACTTATGAAAATTGATCTCAACCAGGCATAAAATTGTGTGTACTGGGAGTTTATCATCATGATTTTATACAAAGTTTGGTTTACACATAGACATGTCCAATGGATTAAGGCCCTCATATCTACGACATATATGGTGGTACTTATTAGTGGTGAATCCACACAATTATAAGATCCACTGGGGGCTTTGTTAAGGCTATGTGTTGTCACCCCTGCTTTTTATCCTTCTAATGGATGCTTTCAATAGAGGGATCAAAGCCATGATGAAGGTGGGCTCAACTTATGGTTGTAATATCTCTAGAAATTGCATATTATCTCACATATTGTTTGTGGACGATGTCCTCTACATTGGGGAGGGACAATATTTTGAATGGGTGTCTTCCACAAGTTTTTTGAGAAAGTTGGCAAAAATGTTGGTTTGTTCATCAACAAAAACAAGAATGAGATTATTTTAGATGAAGTAGACAAGGAAGCTATTTTTGAGATTACTTTATTATTTGGGGGGAAACTACGTCCTATGTTTGTCATCTTCAAGTAGTTGGGATGCTTCCTAAAACCATGCAAATATAAAATCCAATATTGGCCATGGCCTGTAACTAAATTTGGAAAAAAAATGACTTGTTGGGACCATAAATGGCTCTTGCTTAGCGAAAGGGTTATTATGATTAAGGTTGTATCGCAAGGCATTCTAGTTTTTTGGATGCACCTTTTTCATATCCCCCATGTATTATCCACAAGATTAATGCTCTCATCTCAAAGGTTAAAATTTCAACCACAGTTTACTACATTGCAGACCTTCAATCACTCGGCATGCACAAAGTATTCTCCAACTGGATATCAACGGAAAGTAGTAAAGGAAAAAAAAGGTCATGGAAACAAACAACAATGAAAGAGGAATAATGGGAAGTGGCCCACAATTCTAGATTTGTCCTCTTGTTATGTACAACCTGATCTTGTACTCTCAAGTAGGGTCTAAAGTGATGGACAGTTTGATATCTTCGGGATTAATTATTCCCCATCCCCATTCATATCAACATAAATCAACTTTCCCTTATTTGCAAATTAGCAATTAAGCATGTGTGAGTTGCTACATGTCCAAATATGGAAATGTGAGGAGAACAACCATAAGACAACAATGTTGCGAAGTCTCCAAGGTGACAAAATATCACAATCAAAAGGTACATGCATGACTCGGGTGTTTTCTACAATTATATCAACCATACCATGGGGAAAAGGTAGTGGATTGATAAACATGCCAATCATAGAGAAAACTACACCTGGTCGAGAATGAGAGTTTGATCTATTGTAAATAGAATGGTGACTTATGAATAGATTCATGTTTCATTGTATTGCCTTATGTAGAACTTTTGTCAAATAAAGATATCTACTCTAAAGGACATGAATATTAGAGTATATGTGACTATCATTTTACTTGAATTTTATTTTCATTGTCAATGAAATAGATATGATGTCTTTAGAGTTTCCAATTCCTTCAATGCATCTTCTAAGTCTCTTTATATTTTCTTATCACTACAATAAAATAAAATCAAGGAAGACATCTCCACCATATCGTGTAGTATTGCACAATGACAATTATAACAAACCAAAGTATGATGTGCAAGTTTTGATGGAGTTTATGCCAGGAAAGACCCTTGATACTGTTTTTAATATCCTACCAAAATCCCACTACAATGGCTTCGCATTCGTAGTTATTTGTGTTCAGGTTGATGCTAAAGAACACTATACACAACTTCAAGAAAATAACTTAGTTCCATTGAGCTTGCCAATGATAGTTGCTGAAGATTTTAGTCATACTGAATTTTCAAGGGAAATGCATACTATGATTAGGGTAGAGTTGTAGGTATGCACATCAATGTTAGTCGTATAAGTACAATATGTAAAGTTAACTATAGGAATCTTAGAATGAAGTGTAAATTTTAACCTCGTACAAAAATTAGATGTATATGAATTATATAACACAAAAATAAACAATGCAAGAGAATAACACATAAAACACATATACATAGAGATTTTCCCTTGGATCCTCATTATGTTCCGTTCAATGTTACAATACATATTTATACATGCCGAAGCATCCAATACCATGGACCGAAAACCATCGCGTCCAAAACCATGTGCGAAAGACATGCACAAAACCATAGGTAGGTCCATCTAACCTAATATAGGGTCTCGGACCCCATAGAATGGGGTTACTTGCACCCCTCAAACCCCATGTGACCCACCCGCTATGCAATCGGCATAATGAAGGGGGGCCTCCACCCCCCTTCTAACCACCCGGTTAATTACGTGCACTGGTCATGGAAAGAATATAACACAACAAAACATTCTCCCACTTGTTGTTTTCTTTCCACAGGGTGCCATAAGAGAGCTTAGTCATTAATCTAGCCATGCAACACCCATTGTTTCTCTACACCAAGAGAACTTCTCAGAGCTCATTGATTTGCATCTACAGTATTCTTCAAAGTTTCCAGCTTTACTAGCAACATCCTTTTGTCTTCTATCATATCCCTCACAAAGGGATATTGAACATCAATGTGTTTTGTCTTTGAATGATATGCAGGGTTATTTGCCAATAATATTGCACTTTAGCTATCATAGTCTATCCTTATAGCTCCTTGTACTAACCCCATACTTGAACATAATCTCTACAACCAAAATGCTTCCTTGCTTGCATGAGTGGCTGCCATGTATTCTGCCTCTGTAGTTGATAGTGCCACT
>APFE030840332.1:222957-296399 GCA_000404065.3 Pinus taeda | reverse complement strand
ACAATCAACTCGCACTCATGATTGACCAATTACCTTCTGCAATAAAGTTGGCCAAGAACCCAAAGTTCCATGATCGAATGAAGCACATCAATACTAAATATCATCTGATTCGACATCATGTTGAGGCCAAAACAATCCATCTTCGTCATTGTTACACAAATGAGAAATTGCAGACATATTCACCAAAGCGCATGGAAGGGAAAAGCTTGAACGATTCAAAATGATGCTTGGACTCACCAACATCCCTTCAAATTAAGGGTGGAACGTTGACACCTAATCCTTGTGATTGGGTGTATTAACGTAAATAAATAAATAGGAAATATGAACAGTCATCGGGAGACGAACTGAACAGTCTCTCCCTCATGTATATAATGAAGACCTACATGAAGGAATAAATCAGTCGAATCATTCTTGCCTTATGGAGTTACTACCTGGCCTGACAGATACCATGTTTGAAAATAAAAAAGGAAGAAATATTTTCTTATTCGTTATAATTACTTTTGATGTTTCTTATTATTACAATTATTTATATATTCTTTCTTTTAGTTCATCAAGTAATTACCAAAGAAGTAGCACATAAAACAATAGACACCAGATGTAGGCACATGCCAGGAAAAAACCCATCTCGAGGGGAAAACCCAGTCAAGAAATTATTCCTTTCAATAGTATTCTTTAAGACTCTTCACCCTAGACCAAGATAAGAACTTTCCTCCACACCAAGTGAACCTTCCACAATTTCGACCCCTTTCCAGCAACCTCGACTAGGAAACAGCTTCTCACAACATAAAAAATTGGAAGACTTCGATCTCCCAATCAAGAGCACGAAACAAAGAAAGAGTACCACCAAAATTCCTATTTTTCTTTTCCACTTAGACTTCCCCAAACTCACATTCACTTAGGCTTCCCAACAATAGACTTTGCACCTTTTCCCAGCTATAAGAGAACTTCACACTTCTTCCTATCTACAAGAGAATTTTGCACTTTTTCCAAGCTAAATTAGAAATTTAACTTGTGTGTGAGAATGATACTCCAAATGAATTCAACAAGATTTCTTTTATAGGCTCCATGTGAGGTCGAATAGGGTTGTTTGGCCGAATTGATCTTCTTCTAGGCCGATATGGTGTGGAGGTTACAAATTCATATTTGACTCAATACTTAACCATTTTACATGATTCAAAAGCCCAAGAAGGGTGTCTTTAAAAGTACAATAACTTAGAATAAATCCTTGAAGTCCTTAATGGGGACTTTGACCTAAAACATGGTGACCTAAGCATGAAACCCATGCTTCAATAAGTCAGAATAATAATAATTATTATTATTTTCTTTATTCGTTTGACAAGTACGTTATATAATGACTCAAGTACATTAATGAAGACCGAACATAGTTACATTTTTCAATAGGTAGGAAGGATATGAGTCAGCCAAAGTTGCCCCATAGTTTTCCTAGTCATAACATTAATAGTCGCTCCAAGGTCTATCAAAACATTGGGAACAAGGATATTAACTATTTGAATAGAAACAAATAGGTTTCCAAGATCATTATATTTCTCAACTTGAGAACATCGTTTCATCAACTCAGTTGCTCTTCCAATAAGATAGATAGGGTGGGATTCAATTATCTTCCTCCCTATATTTTTAAGATAGAGTTTGTGGATAATTTTAGTGCATACACAAATCTCTTCAATAGCCTGCAGTAGAGGAAACTTTATAGAAAGGTTTCTGAACTCAAAATCTAGGTCAAACTCAGGGGTGGGGTCAACATTCTCCAAAACCAACCTTTCCAGGAAGGGAAGCTGGTTAGAAGAACAAGGTAAGGACTCTTAGCGCATGCGAAGAAGTTGTGAGGTATCATCATTTTTTGCAATATTAGGAGTTTCCTTAATTTTTTCCTTAATGATAATTGTAGGTTTTTTTTTTTTTTTACCCTTCTTGATCTTGGCTAGAGGTCATTGACCCCAACTAGCATGGTCTGATAAGTGGGGAAAGGTACCTGTCCAATAGAATGAATCATTTGTGTTGCTTTATTATTTGGGTTGGGCATAGGTTGTGCTGACAACTGAGGTGGTCAAAATGTTGGTGGAATAGGCTATGCCTATTGAGGTAGAGCAACCGAAAATGTAGTTTCTTCCATAGTATAAAGTGCATACAATGTAGGATATGGCTAGGTAGCCATGGGATAGGAAAAATGAGAGTGTGGTGGCCCTCTCCATCCCTGTTTCAAAGGAGGAGGAGAATGCCCAAACTGAGAGTGATACCCATAATTCAAAGACTAAGGATAGTTCATGTTTTAAAAATAATATTGTAGTGTATTATAATTAGGATAATATGATGTAGGTTTAATAATCATACTTGTACTTACCTGTGGCCATGATTTTTGTGCTCCCATAGCATGCAATGGCTCAGGTACAGAATGCTCATCTTGAAATGTTGCTTTCAACCTTGATATAAATGGGAATTCCTTAGTAGGATGTTTACCTACACATATGAAACAAGTATTAACAACTTTGAAATCTAGAGGAGATTCACATAAAAGATTATTCTTTCTACATTTTGGACAATAAATGGACAATGATTCTTACTCTTCTACTAGTTTTTGCTAGAATTTTAAAGAATAAATATGTTTACTAACAGTATTCATAATTTCAGTTTTCATATTATCCATTTTATTTTCCAAACCAATGATAATAACAATTGTAGATCAAATTTTTTTTTTTCTATAATTGCTTCTAATTCCCTTACCAGATCTAGATTGGCTACATGAAAACTTCCTACACAAGTCAAAATTTGGTCAAAAGAAAGCTGAGCAATGTCTCCCTATCCTAAAAAATTCAAATTATTCCTAGAATCATCCAAAACTCCTCATAAAAATAGGGTTATAATAGTGCTCATGTCAAATTTTTTATTTGACCTTTGAAGGATATACTAAAATATTTCCAAAAATTTTCCAAATTTTCATCATCATATTGTGTGATAGTCAAAATTTCATCCTGAATTTCTCGTGTCTTACAATATTCCTGATATTTATTTAGAAAAGTCCTCTTCTTTTTCTCCCAAGAAGTAATAGTATTTCTCCCAAATGCCATAAACCAATGTAAAGCTGGGTCTTTAAGGGTTGTAGGGAAAAGTTTTAACTTGTGGGCATCCAAAGAATAATCATAGCTCCTACAAAGTATGTCAAATTTGAAAAGGAAAGATATGGAATATTCATGTACCTTACCATGGAAATGTGGAAGAACTAAAGGTGGTATGTTTTCCATTTGAACGATTACATCAGGGTCCATAATTGGAAATCCAAAGGTGGGTTGTTTCTCCAATGGTTGAATCTCACCAATCCCTTCACCATGAACTTCTTCATGATCTTCCATCCTTTTTCCTCTAAACAGATTCCCCCTTGTAAAATATGAAGGCTGACTATGTTTTAGATTCAATTTTTCAATTTCAATAGTCTTCTTCTTCCCTACCAATGGTTGTGATACCCTTGAATTGTTATCTCCGGAATTCAGGTGAAAAGTACCATCCTGGTTGGTCTATTTCTGATTTGAGTTTTTTCCTACAACAGAAGGCCTACTGTGAGAAACGTTTTATGATTTATCAATATTTCATCTTCCCTTCTTGCACTTTGGACCCCTACCTCTCCTATTCATGCATTTTAAAAAGAAAATTGAATCAAAAAACAATCAAAAACTATAAAAACACTTCTTGGAAACAAATTAGTTCAAACCCAAATATTGCAGCTATCTCAAAACATGTACCTACAACAATAAAAAAAAATTACCCCTCCTTAAACACTCAACAAGAGAAGCACACACCTTCTTAATGAAATAAATGTAGAACTTAGTAATCTCTATTGCAAAGAAAAAGTTAGAATTTACTGAAACTTCTCCAAGCGCCTCCTCGACAATGATGCCAAAATGTTGGATGTCAAGATTGTCTTCAAAACATACTTGTCAAACTAGGGGATTGCATACTTTGAGGCATAGCACAATCAATTCTAAGAAGATATAGAAAACCGTGTGAAATCGAACTCTATCTCCAACTAGATATTAAATCTACTAAGTTTTGAAAAATAGAGAAAAGAGAACCATAATTTATGTTCCTGCACTAACTGATATGGCAACTCCTAGATAACTTTGTTTACTGGCCACTCCAGTCACAAACTCCTCAAACTTATTGATATTGAATATAAAATAAAAACCATTCACTTAAACACAAGCTCCATGAAAACAAACCATTAATGCACTCTAACTAATCATTCCATTAATGCACTCTAACTAATCATTGATTAAAAATGTTGTTGTACTACATACAAATTCTTGATCAGGAAATCCTCACTTTTCCTTCACACTATGCACTTGGATTAAACTTCCCCAGTATACTGAATAAAACATAAGACATGTATGGTTAAGAAAAATCACTATGTTCGAACCACTCAAGAGATATTCCAAATCCTAGAATCAGTATATACTTCAAATAAGAATCAAAATAAGAGCTTTCCACTTGCACGCATTAAAAGAAACCAAGTTCAAAAGAGAAAAATAACATAGAGAAACAATCCCACCCCTTCAAAAAACCTCCTCTCCACAAAACTACTGAAAAAAAGATATATCTTACTCATGCAACAATTAGAATACTCTGTTTTCATTCTTCACTTATCTAGTTATAGCGAGAACAAAGGAAAATCTCATTCAGTTTTAATATGGATCAAATCTCTGAAATCTTTCTCTCTTGGTTCAGTTTTACCCCAGATCCAATAATAAGGATTAAATCAGTGGACCTATACTCCTTCCAATCAAGAGATATACCAAGATCTGGTTCGTTTACTAAACTTTAACTTTTCAAATTACAATATTTCGAGACCACTGCATCTCATAGAATAAATCAGTGCATTTACTCCCAACAATACAACGGCCTTAAAATGGAAATTTCTAGTACTCAGTTTGTAATATAAATATAGTGATATAAATCTTCAATGTTAGAAGCCCACTGTGTCAAAATAGTTCATTAAGGCTCATAGAGATTTGGAAGACCATTCCAGGGTTTATTTTTTGAATAGGTTGTATGGATGTTGAATGAGGTTTCTGAATGAGTTTTAAACATAAAACCTGGTTATCAAAGCCTTTAAAATGTAAATAGACTCATCACAAACAGGAAGTCTACATCTGGCATCGAACCAACTATTTTCAAAATTAGATAGTCATATACTCTTCAAACTCAAATTAAAAGCAACAATACCATATAACCCTTAAAAAAACACTATTCCTAAATCTAGTTTATCACACCATAACAAAGCCTTTAAATCACCGTTACAATCTTATGTAAATAATGAACACAAAAATCATATAAACATTCCAATACACATAGTGTTATTAAATCAAAGGATAATGATCTCAGTTGGTTGGGCCCTAACCAACCAACGCGTTTCCTTGTAAAAGAGAACACTACAGGATATTAAAACACATGAACATAATCAAATATGAATGACATTTGAACCTAGCATTGGATCTTGGTATTAACAGAAATAAATACCAGTTTCATACATCTGATACTTGGTGGTATAGTTCTAGAGATATCTGGCGATACCCGACTCAGCTTTAATAGTATAAGACTAACAACAATATCACTAACCTGATGCTTCCTATGACTTGGATTATATAGAATTATCATAGAGAATCCATCGCCATAGTGAGCTATTATTTAAAAGAAAAAATAGAAACAACCGACAAAAAACTTCTATCAATATATCTTCAAGTCAACTACCTCTGAATGTTAAGATTTGCTTCTCAGGGAAAGATTCTGAATTGAATTCATTAGGAGGGAATTTATGATCTGAGAGTTGCTCGTTGAAGACTAGGAGTAAGAATCATGCCATATTCTCCTCAAAATCCATGAAATCCTTTAACAACTAATCTAATAACCAATGGTCCTAATGCTAGTGTAGGAATCCCTCTGACCTGGTGTAGGAATCCCAAGGTCGAATAGTTGTCTCCTATTGAACCATATGCACTTCATAACAATATTAATGATATATAAAAGAATAAAATACTTAGGATAACATTAAAATAAGAATTAGACATCAAAATATTAATATATTTAACCTTTTCAAAGATAATGAGACTTCCTTCTTAAATTCACATAGATGCAACATTGAGACTAGAAAATGCATCCATGAAGGTATTTTAGGTGGTAAAACAGAGGATAAGGTGGGTTTTTATGAGCGAAATCTAAGACAATCTGGAGCTTGACAATATTCACTCACCTTTTAAAACTTTGTCACTACACTTAAGTCCTAGTAATGCTTCAAGTGAGACCTTGCTTTTTGGAAGATAAAAAATGCGAGCACATGATAGACTATAGTGGAACCATTTTGTTGCCCCTAAAGTAGAACCCTTGTCTCTATAATAGCCAGTGATTTTCAATTTATATTTGGTATTACTTGTCGATTTTATGAGATTGATGTTTTATGATGTTCAAATGTATGACTAGCATTAAACAAATAAAAAATTTCATTAAATTTATTAACCCCCACTCACAGTATAGTTGTGAATTCCAATAACTTTCTCTCTTAAATCCTCTAAATCCTCTGGTGTGCTTGTTAAACTAGATATGTTCAAATATTTTGATCAAATTATTTAGCAATTTATTTTTCATATGCTTAAGGACTTTGGTTTTTATGACTCATGGATACATTGCTTCATGGTGCATGTGAATACACCTTTTTTTTTATAAAACCTTCCTTTATATCCTAGTAAATGGATCACTGGTCCCAACCTTTTCCCCTCCATATGAATTAGAAAACGGGATCCTCTTTCTCCTTAACCTTTCCTACTCATGGTGGAAGGATTGGGTTGAGCCATAAAAAATGTTTATCACAAAGGAAATCTAAAAGGACTTCATTCAAGTATCTCTGGCTCACCCTCAACCCATCATAAATTTGCAAGTGACACCCCCCTAATGGGGTGGCTAGAAAATTGATAAGCCATGGCCTTCAAGACTATACTCAATAACTTCAATGATGCATTTGGTGCCTCTGTTAACTTTTCCAAAAATTATATTTTTCATTTTTAATATTCATTTAATTATCGGTGTTCATATATCTAGACTCGTAGGAATTCAAAGCAATTCTCATCTATCCAAATATCATGGAAATCCTCTGGTGGAAAACCCTCTTACGAAGAAAGTCTGGGAATAATTGCTACATAATTTCAAATGAAAATTTTCTAGTTTAAATATGAGATCCCTTAACCTAGTAAGAAGACTAACTCTCCATAAAATTTTTCTACAATCCCTCCTTCTTTATCTCCTCTTAGCATTTGTCACCCCCTAAGTCATCCTTTAGAAAATAAGGAACTTGAAAAGATCCTTTCTATGGGGACGACCCAAACTTGAAATAACATGCACACTAGTCACTTGGGAAATCTTATGCAAGCTTAAATCCTTGTGTGGCATGGGTTTGAGGGACATTAAAATTATAATTCAGGCTTTGGGAATAAAAAAATGGTGGAGATGGCTAAAGATTCACACAACCTTATGGAATCAATTCTAGAAATAAAAATATATTCAAATGTCGAGGAAACACAACACATAAGAATGGAGGGAGACATCAAAGGGTCTCATTTATGGAATGCCACATGGAAAAACATGCAACTTAATCAAAACCAAAATATTTGGAAAATCAAAGAAGGAAACTTACCACTCTTTTGGGAAGACTCATGGAGACAATGGCCAAATATAAATAGGTAAGGACAAAGGTAGAGATTAAATGAGAAATTAATTTCATAAAGGAAAACTATGGTAGCTTAATATTGGATTCATTCTCAGGATCATAGACAATGGTAAAATGAGAACATTGTTGTCACTAGTCTATGAACATTGATCATGCCACTCGAGATCAATAACCATGGAACTAGAGAAAAGGAAATTTATAGCACAAACAAGCCAACATATTCTAATACGGGGTCATTGCTTTTCATGAGAATTTATCCTTATGGAGTCCTACAACATATTTTCAAGAGATATGGATTGTAACATCCAAATCAAGTGGGGAAAACTTTAGAAGTTAAAATTTTTGCCCAAAGTTACTCTATTCTTATAGATCCTTATGTGAGAACAATCGTTAACCTAAGATAAAATTCAAAAAAGGGTATTTCAAGGGCCTGTATATGTCAATTCCAATGCTAAAACAATAAAGAATCTACTCAACTGATCCAGGTGGATGTTGGTGGCCAACCACCTATCCCACTTGGACCCCCACAACTGTCTCTTTCAGTTTGTTAGTTCCCGTAATTGTAGCACAATTTACTATTTTTAGCAGTATTTCGGGTCCTGAACTTGCGGAGCTGTTTTGAGGCCCTAAACGACGTTTTTTGGTAAATATGGAAGCAACATGGGTCCATGGACTAATGATTCTATTCTCAAAGTTGTAGTTCTTGGATAGATCTTTCTAACGAGCTATTATATGCATCAAACAAAGATTAGGTGTCAAAGTTACGACCCTCGGAAGATGATGTACCAACTTACCCAAAACAAGACCCACATTTTGGTGTTTCATCTTCTAGGTTAAGTTTTGGGATGTTAAGGGTTTTCCATTGCTTCTCAATAATAAATAGGCCTTCGAGCCTCATTTTAACATAGTTCAAAGGCATGTAGCTGCCACATCGTTTCTCAGAGATAAGCTACCATCGACCTGGCTGATTTATTTCCATTTCTGTTCATAAGAATATTTCAATATTTTACATTAATGAAATGAAGTATTATTTCTACTGCATATCTATATTTATGGTTATCTTTGTAATTTTTTGCATTCCTATTTAAATCTGGATCAGTGGTATCAGAGTTGTCTGCTTTTTCTCTGTTTTTCTTTACATGTCCCCAACGAGGTCAGGATATAAGGAGTTAGGGCTTGAACTGGTCAAACATTTGCAAGACCAGCCTCACAAATCCCAATGGCCTCCCATGGTAGATGAAAATAAAGACAAGGGTGTAGGAGCTCCTATCAAAATATTGCTCGAAGAATCCCTCGAGTGACAAAGGAACACGATGATGGAAAAATTTGCCTAGATCCTTCAGCGGCTACCCAGAGGTGACACATCGACTTCCAACAGCTACTCTGGAAATGCCACACAGTTTAAGGTACAAGTTAATTTCAAAATCCCCATCTTCGAGGGTCAAATAGATGTAGATGTTATAGATAAATGGTTAAATCTGCTAGAAGGGTATTTTTCTGTTGATGAATTTTCGAGTCAAGAAAAGATTATTTTCGCTCTTCTCAAAGCAGCCCCTCACGTCAAGGACTAGTGGGAAACCTATTTCCAGCAGAAGGATGAAAGTACAAGCTCACTATTTTCAGTTGCACCCACTTGGAATTCACTCTTGGATGCCATTAAGGAGTAGTATTACCCTGTCAAAAGATATGAGGACAAATACATAAAGTGGACCACATTGTGTAGGGTAGGGACAAAGATGTGCTGGAGTTCACCAACATTTTTCATAACCTTCACACAAAGTTGGGTATCAAAGATTCTGAGCTACATCTAGTACTCAAATATCGCAGTTTCCTACACAAGTACATCTAGGAAGATATGGAGCTCTTGAACATCTCCTCGCTCAGCATGGTGTACCCATAAGGTGTCAAAAGCAAGCAAAAGTTTAAATAGAAGAAGCGAGACTTTGGATCTACAAATCCGAAGACCAAAGGACAAAGCCAAGGCGGGGTGACCCAAGACAACCCGTTAAAGCCGCAAGAAAATAACAACACCACGAAGTTGAAGAAGGACACAAGAAAGTGGTGTGAGTTCCATAAGAACCCCACTCACAGCACAAGTAAGTGTCAGACCAAGTAGTCCCTGGTGGTCGAGTTGGGCTTCAGACTCAGATGCATGTTCCGACCCTAAGTAAAAACTCGACAAGGGGAATGGCAAAGGGAAGCAGATCATTGATGTAAAGCCCAACGCCATTGTTGTCACTTCCAAGATCCAGAAGAATGAGCTCGAAGATCCAGATGAGGGAGAGTGTCTTTTCCACTCACATATGTGGGTGAAGGGTTCACCACTGCAATTCATTGTTGACAATGGGAGCCAAAATAACCTCATTTTAGCAGAGGTCATGAAGTGGTTGGGCCTACGGACTACACCACTCCCACAACCATACAATATTGGGTGGATTCGCCAAGGACAAGATCTCTCAGTCTGCTAGCAATATCGCCTTCCCTACAGCATCAAGCGCTTCACAGAAGAGGTATTATGTGATGTTACACCTCCGGATGTTTGTGATGTACTATTAGGCTAGTCATACTTGTGAAAGCAACATAATATGTATGAATCAAGACCTCGTGCTGTCATTATTTCTTTGTGTAATTCATTATACAGAATACCAGAGGTAGCCCCACCTACTGCCACCTCTTTGATCACTACCAAGAAAGGCAGCAAGCTCATCTCCCAAACTAGGAAATTCATTCTCTGTCTGGTTTGCTCCCAAAGTAAGGGGAAGATCATCACCACATCCATGACCCCCATGAAGGGTTCCTTCACGCAATAGCAGCAACAAAGGGATATGGTCATGACAAAACACATGAACAACTTCTCCTCACCCACAGGAGTACCACACAAGCTTCAGGTGTGCAACAAAGTCTGGTTGCATCTACAGAAGGAATGCCTTACAAGAGCCCATCAGAAGCTCTAACCACACTAACATGGTCCATACACCATTACCAAGGTTGTGGGACATAATCCTATGGAGCACAACATTCCTCCATTCCTTCGCCTACACCAAGTGTTCAACGTGTACCACCCTCAACCATGCTTCTCACCATTACTGGACACATCTGAGATTGTAGAACAACACACTAGGGACCAAGTTAAGGATATGGAGGAACTCAAACAAATGGGAACCATTGATTCCTAAGGGGGGAGGAATGATCCAAGTGGATGTTGGTGGCCACCCACCTATCCCACATGGACCCCCACAATTGTCTCTTTCAGTTTTTAGTTTCCGTAATTGTAGCACAATTTACTATTTTTAGTAGTTTTTCAGGTCTTGAACTTCCGAAGCCATTTTGAACGACCTTTTTTGGGAACTCTGGGAGCAACATGGGTCCATGGATTGCTGTTTCTCTTACCAAAGTTGTAGTTCTCAGATAGATCTTTCTAACAAGTTATTGTATGCGTGAAACAAAGATTGGGTGCCAAAGTTATGACCCCGAGAAGTTGATGTACCAACTTACCCAAAATGAGGCCCACAATTTTGTGTTTCATCTTCTAGGGTTAGGTTTTGGGATGTTAAGGGATTTCCACTGCTTCTCAAAAATAAATAGGCCTTCGATCATAATTGTAACACACTTTAGAGGCATGTAGTCACCAAGAAGCTACCATCGCCCTAGCTGATTTATTTCCATTTATGTTTGTAAGCATATTTCAGTATTTTACATTGATGAAATGAAGTATTATTCCCGCTGCATATTAGTATTTATAATTATATCTGTGATTAGTTGCGTTCTTGTTTAAATTTGGATCATCAACACTTAAAACTATCCTTTTGAACTATGGAATAGGATGGCTATCATCCTTCATCAATCACATAGAAACAAATTTAATCTATTAACAACTATAGAGGAATGGAGAACCTCCCCTACTTAAAACAATTTGTAAACAAGGTGTGGCAACTATTTATAGGATTCATAATGTGGGAAACTTGGAAGGAAAGAAACCAATAAATCTTCAAAGGAAATTCATCCTCCCTAGATACCATCTAGCACTCATTTATCATAAAATTAGAGAAAGAGATATTCTTATCCCCTTGACTAATCAATATTGAGAGTGTAATAGCTAAGAAAAATGAATCCTTCACAATCTCAGCCTTCAAAAAATGATTTGTGGCCCATATTTACCTCCCAAACACAAAATATCAAGACCTAGACATTGGGATTCTCCTCTAGTTAGCTTTGAAAATATCAACTTTGACAATGCCTCAAAGACAAATCTACGTCCTTACAGTGTTGGTGGAGTCTTCAAAATTTTCCCACGAAAATGAATTAAAATTTATGTAAGAGAGATACACATTGAAAGTAACAAATGTACAAGATTATTTTCACTAGAGCAAGGTCACTTAAGCATAACACGTAGGAAAAACATTTACAGGTCAATAATAGAAGGTGACACCCAAACAACAATTATGATGATAAAATACTACAACATGAATCATGCCCTTCCAAAATCTGAAAGAGTTGGTGATCAAATTCGAGTTTAGAAAATCTGATGGATTTTTTAGAAGGAATTGTTACTCCTATTCTCTCTTATGTGAGAATATATGACAATAGGCTTATAGGAAAGCTAGCCAATGAAGGGCTCAATTATAAGACAAAGATATTGGACAAAGATTGGAATCAAAATATTCTGAATTTTTTAAGATTTGAATGCAAGGAATTAGCTAGCAAGCATTATGCTATCCATGATGGGTTCTTAGAAGTGATATAGGAGCCCACACATTGAAATGATAACCAACTCCATAAATGATGGGGTTCATACTTCGCCTGACTGGAATTAGGCATGTAATATATAGTATATCTTGATGGTGGAACATGAGACACATGAGCATGTAAGCAGTTCCATTATGGTAATTTGTGTGACAGGTTAATCCAGAAGAACGACCAACTATGGAGACTACAATATATCTTGTCCCTAGTAAAATTACACCAAACCTGATGGAAAATCAAAGTAATTATGATAGAAAATGGTGGATGAGGACAAAATCATAGAAAATTGTTTAAATTGGTATATAGCCCGTGAAAGTTGCGACATGGAAGGCTAGTAGTGAGTTATTTAATTTACTACAATTTGTTTGGGAATTTTTTGTCCACTTCTTATGGTTTGGTAACTGTAATTCATGTGTATTATGGTTTTGGAGTTCATTGTGTTTTGGAGGGGTACGTGAGGTTTTTATTTTTGTAGTAATGTCCTTGTTCTTGAGCATAATCCAATTCAATGGGTCAAAGGTGAAAATTTTAGCATTCAACTCAGTTGGTTCGAGGCCTATATTTCCCTACAATATAGTTCCATGATAATTCTATTTTTAGTTTGTTTTCAATTTGCTAGTGTTTTTGTTTGTGTTTTGAGTCTCATGCTCTGTTTTATAGTTGGTCAGCTCTCTTACCAATCCCATGGTCCTTTACTAGATTCTAGTTTGATTCTCTTATATTTATTATTTTTCCCCATCACCTTATGATCTTTGGTGGCACATCCCCCCACCGCTTCTTGGTTTCTCTAGAAGTAATTTATTTAAGGCTCTCCCTAGCTATTGAAGTCAACTAATTTTTACTTATGGTTTAGATGTTTTTCTAAGTTTTATGTAATGAAAATGTTTTAATTTTAGAAGTTGATCTTTGGTATTGTATTTGAGTAATTTTTTTAAGTGATATACCTATAGCCTATGTGTTACATAATGTAAAACCTTTGAATCTTTGCTATTTGTATGGCTTACACGTGGCATACTAGTAGCTAGTAGTAAACAACCATATATTTATTTTTTTTAATCTAATATAAACAATCACACCTTATCAAAACAAACACAAAAACATGAGATGCATAACATTAATTATTTTTATAGCATGATATTGTAACTATTGATATTGAATGAAAACCTATAAAAATGGAAAGGAAAATGCATGGGACAAGTCTAAACATTCTACTTTTTTGGACTTTTTTTAATAACCATCACTGCAATCCTCATATGAAATTGTTGAAATTGCATTTTTTAATGTATAAATGGATTTAATGCCCTAAAAAGCCTATCTTCCATTTGGAATGCAATTTCAGCAGTTGATATTTGCAATTTCAATAATTCTTCTAAATTTTTGGTTGGATTTTGGAAAAAATTGGTCAAAAAAATATATACTCGAAAAATCTTTAATAAGTAGAATGTTTAGAGACAAATACGGATTATATTTCTAAAGCTAATAATAAAATTAAATCCATTATGTTCATATGACCTATAAAACATGGCAATGTAATTATTGAGTAAAATTCACGTAAAAAAAAATTTAAAATATTATCACATAAATATAGTCACTTACCTTATACCGAAAATAATAATAAGAAAATAATTAATAATCTTTTATTACAAATAATACTTTATACTTTGTAAGCCATTTTCATATCTTAATTTCTATGCATACAATCAAAACATATTCCATATCCATACTAACTTATAAAATTTAAAGGAAAAAATATTAATATATAAAATTTAACTAAAAATACCATCCATAAAAAATACAATTATAATTATATTTACAAGTTACTTTGACAATGCAGACTTCTGTTTTGGGCTGCTGCAAGTTTACTTTGACAATGCAGTCTCTGCCCCACATTAATGACAGCATTCATTTTGCATTGATGACTGCATTGTTGATGTCTTAAACATTGACTAACTATGGGAGACTCACCAGATGCTGATATGGACGTTGGGTAGCGTATCAACTGCCTGTGGAAATACAGCCATTAGCTCTGGAGCAAACTATTCTATAGCAAAAAGATAGTTCTGGAGCAATTTGATAAGGTTGTGGGTAAGTGAAAAGTATTGGTAAAAAAAAATGGTGACGAAAATTGTGAATCATCCCTCTATAAATAGATAAGAGAAATGTTTGGGAAGGATTAACTAAAATTTTTCTTATATAAAGTGTTTTCATTATAATGTATGATTTCATAGTTTAGTATTTTCTTACTTGCAATGTATAGAAATAATAAGTTAATAATAGCCGGGTTCCATAGCTTAGTATTTTCTGGTTTGCATTTGATTGAAATAATAGGTTGATGCAGGAGTATTTGAGTAAAAAAGCAATAGCTGGGAAATGTTGTTATTTTATTTTATTTTGGTGGACAGAGAGGAAAACATTTTGAATTTATGTTTATTTTGTTTCATTTAAAATTAAGGCTGACTCAACGATTCTTTGTTTTTAAAATTAGGCAAGTAGATCAAGATAGGATTAGTTAGGGACTTGTTTAAAGAAACTGTTAGACAACTGAAAAGTAACTGAGGAAGAGTTCCTCAACTGTAAAAACACTGCTAATAATGCATTGAAAAGGAAAAACCAGAGTTGATGGAGGAGCTGCCATCCAGAGAGGAGAGAGAGCCCAGAAATTGTAATTTACAATTATTTTGAATCTCTATAGAAGCAAACAATTCTAAAATCTATCATTAAGGAAGTAGAGTAGTTTTATTTTTTTCCCTTGTGCATAGATGTTTCAGGCATCGAAATGAAAGCAAGATAGTGAAACAATTCATTAAAGAATCCGAATAGCATCGACAAGAATCTTGTAACAGGAAGCATCTCAAACCGAGAACCAAACAAAGGTACACTAGCATATACAATACATTTTTTTTCCTTTTTCCTCAACAAAAAAATAGGTATTATTATATTCCAGTATTCAAACATTCATGTACAATTCATTTTTTTTCTATTTAACAAAGTTCACTGTACAAAATCTATAACCCTGGAAATCATGGAGGGTTCCAAACCCATGCAAACAAAAAACATTACAGTCCATAGGCTAGACACTAATCAAACAGCGAGGGCATGAACACCTCTGAGACCACATACATACACGAAGGAACGGAAACCCCAAGGGTTATACTCGATTATAGACAAAACAAGCAACAAAGCAATTACAGACAAAACAAGCAACAAAGCAAGCAAGAAACTGCTACAACCATGGAAAGACCCTACCCGGGTTTTCTCTAAGCCCACGGACAGTCCCAAGGATGAAGTCGTGGAGCAACGTTCCCCTGGAAGGACCTACACACCACCACAGAATAGGGCAGCAGTTAGATAGGGCCATGATACCAAAACAATAGTGAACAACAAACCGAAAGAGGAGCAAGGGTTTTACCTAGAGGAGCACTGATTCCAGGACGGAGGACAAGAGCCGAGACCCGCAACACAGGGTTCCTACCAACAGAAGTGCCATGAACGCATTCTGCCTTCTCACTAAGGAGCCAAAACGTTAGAACCTCAAAAACAAAGGGTGAAAATGCAATTAGAACGAGAGGATTATCTGAGAGCGAGTTTGTCGTGCAGTCTTGTGCAGCAGCTAGGCAGGAACCTATGTTTGCAAAGCCAAACCATCACCAAACCCAACATCAAACATACAAATCACCACAAAACAGAGCAGAAACGAAGCTTGAGCCAAATGACAGACAAATAGACTTGCAGGTGGAAAATGACCCGAAAACCTCCAAAAACCAGAGAATTGAATCACCACAGAGAGCGAGTAGAGGCACAACACCAAAAAACCACCACAGGGAACAAGCAAACTACAGAAAACCACCATACAGGACAAGCAAAGCACAACACTTACCAACCATCGCAAGAACCAGGCGAAAGCACTGAGCACCCATAGAGCCAAACCATAGCAAAGAAGGAATGAATTCCAGATACCCTCAGCGAAAGTGATAACCCATGGTTGCAAGCCCGAGGCCAGTACAAAGGGCGGGCAAAATACCATAAATCACATTAAAACCATATACCAAAATCAAACTTTAATTCGAAACAAAAGAATTAAACGGTCACAGCTATGTGTCTGTCCTTGGGATCACCACCAATTTTTAGTATCAGAGCAGATTGTTCCTTTCTCTCAGTAAAGATGGAGGTTAGAAGAAGGAGTCGAGGAAGAGCCACTAGAAGAGTAGCAAATGAAGGGTTACAAGAAGAGGTTAGGATTTTAACTACACGTTTGGCAACAGTGGAAGTAGGAGGGCGTAGAGATCCAGAAGGCGGGAATGACATTGAGGAGGAAAACACAACCACGACAGATGGGTCAGATGACAAAGGACCAAAGATTAAACTATTGAGCTCAGTTTTGTTAGCTAGTAGCAAGACAAGACCGGAGATCTCTAATTATGATGGCAGTTTGTCCACAGAGGCATTGTTAGATTAGATAAGTGAACTAGATAAATATTTTGAATATGAAGAAATCAGCGAGGACAAGAGGATCAAGTTTGTTGTCGCCAAGTTGAAGGGACATGTAGCACTATGGTGGGACACGTATAGGCAGAAAGGAGCATATTGAACAAACCATTGATTAAAAAGTGGGACATGATGATTGCTAAAATGAAGAGCAAATTTCTGCCTAAAGATTATCAAATTGCCCTTTATAGACAAGTACAGAACTCGAGGCAGAGAATGATGACTGTAAAGGAATATACTGGAGAATTTTATAAAGTAAACCTGAGAGTTGGTTATGTTGAAGATACCCCTGAGAAAACGAGATTTGTAAATGGTCTACAGATGGAGATCCTAGATGAAATTAGTATTCTTTCCCCTAAGACCATAGAGGAAGCTTATCAGAGTGCTTTGAAGCCAGAGGAAAATATTGCTAGGAAATAGAGTGCCAGAGGAGGACGTGGTTCTGGTAGAGGTCAAGGACAAAACTTTGGCAGAGGTAGGACTACCAACAACAATGAAAAGGGCAGTAGTTCGAAGACTTTGGGATAGATTGGAAGGAAAGGTAACACCAAAGGAGGAAGGTCATACCAGCGAGGAAGAGGTAATGGTAGAGGCAAAGGAAATGCCTATCAGTGTCACAAGTGGGGACATAGGTCCTTTGAATGTCCTAAAAATGAAAAAACTGGGTAGAGGGGAGCATATGTCGCTCAACCTGATGAAGCGGAGGTACCACAACAGGAGGTGGAAAATATGCGAGAAACCATGGAAGCCTTGGTGTTGAACAAGGTATTATTGAAACCAGCTAAGGAGGTAGCTTATCAGACACAGAGGAAAGCATTGTTCTAGACTATGTGCAAGTCGCATGGGAAATGCTGCAAATTAATCATAGATAGTGGAAGTACTAATAATCTGGTAGCTACTGAAATGGTGGGGAAATTGGGTTTGAAGAAGTTGAAGCACCCAACTCCTATAGGGTGTCTTGGTTACAGAAAGGTCACCAATTGCTGGTCGATGAGCAGTGTGAAGTAGAGTTTCATATTGGCAAGTACATGTGACTTGCGATATCATGCCTATGGACGTGTGCCATATTCTGCTCGGCAGGCCATGGCAGTATGATAGGAAATTCGTCCACCATGGGAAAACAAATTTTTACAAGTTTGTTAAAGATGGGATAAAGCATATGCTAGTGCCCATGAAGGAAGAGGATGTTGTAGAAACTAGTGGGACAAAAGCATTACTGTTAGGCAGAAAAGAGTTTCTACGATAGGTGGATGATGATGAGGTGAAATATGAAGTTGTACAAAGGCCAAAACTAGTATTGATCCATACTGAAGTTATTGACTTACATAAAGAAATACAGGACATGCTGCATGAATTTAGTGATATTGTGGTAGACGATCTACCGGACAAATTACCACCAAAGTGGAGCATTAGCCACCATATTGATTTTATTCCAAGAGCCAATTTGCTAAACAAGGCTACTTACCAAATGAGTTCGAAGGACAATGAAGAAATCCAGAAGTAGGTGTAGGAGTTGTTCGATAAAGTACTGATTTGGGAGAGTATAAGCCCTTGTGTTGTTCCAACTCTTTTAGCTCCCAAGAAAGGAGGTGAGTGCCGAATGTGCACTGATTCCTGGGCCATTAACAAGATCACTATCAGGTACAAGTTTCCTTTACCTCAGATGGATGATATGATGGATTGTTTGAGTGGAGCAGCGTACTTTTCTAAGATAGACTTGAAAAGCGGCTACCACCAAATTAGAATTCGAGAAGGTGATGAGTGGAAGACAACTTTCAAGACTAATGAAGGCTTCTACGAATGGTTGGTTATGCCATTTGGATTGAGCAATGCCCCCAGCACGTTCATGTGGTTGATGAACAAGATGCTGAAGGAATTCATTGGTAAATTTGTGATTGTATATCTAGATGATATACTTATATTTCGCAAGACGAAGGAAGAGGATTTTCGACACGTGAGGTATATATTGGAAATACTGCAGCAAAATAAATTACTGATAAATTTGAAGAAATTTTCTTTTTTCAAGAAAGAGTTAATTTATTTGGGATTTGTGATTTCCGAGAATGAACTAAAAATGGATTCGGAAAAGGTTGCAGCCATAGTTAGCTAGCCATCTCCCAAAAGTTTGTTTAAGGTACGGAATTTTCATGGATTGGCAAGTTTTTATCGGAAATTTATTAGAAATTTCAGTGGGATTCATGCACCCATTGTGGACACCATTAAGGCAAATCAACCTTCCCATTGGACAGAAACGACATAGAAGATTTTTCAACTTCTCAAAAGAAAAATTACTGAAAAACTGATTTTGAGATTACCAAACTTTAACAAACTCTTTCAAGTTCATTATGATGCCAGTGGAATAGACATTGGTGCAGTACATAGCCAAGAGGACAAACCAGTAGCCTATTTCAGTGAGAAACTAAATGAAAGTAGGCAAAAGTACACGTCTTATGAAAAGGAATTTTATGCAATGGTTCAAGTGCTAAAGCATTGGAGACATAATCTATTGGTCAATGAATTTGTCTGATTTTCAGAAAATTTTGTGTTACAGTATATTATGCAGCAGCATAAGCAGAACCATAAACATGTGAAGTGAGTGGAGTACTTGTAGATTTTTACGTTTATGTTGAAGCACATCAGCGGTCAAGCCAACAAAGCAGCAGATGTGTTAAACAGGAGGAATTTGATCCTATAGGAAAGTACGATACAAGTATTAGGATTCGAACATCTTAAGGACTTGTATGAGGCAGATGCAGATTTTAAAGAAGCTTATGAAGCTTGCCAAAATCCATTGTTGAGAGATAATAGTTCATGGTTGGACTATAATATGCAGGAAGGGTTGTTGTTCAAAGGAGGGTATTTGTGTATTTTGGAATGTTCTATGAGAGAGAACTTAATCCAGGAAAAGCATAATGGAGGTTTAGATCGGCATTTTGGCATATACGAGACCTTGGATCAGTTGAGCCACTTTTACTATTGGCCGAAGATGTGTAGAGATGTATACAGGTTTGTGACTAGATGCAAAGTGTCTCAACTTGGAAAGGGACACAACCAGAACACAGGGTTGTATACACCCTTACCTATTCCGAACAGACCATGGGACTCAATCAGTTTAGACTTTGTCTTAGGTCTGCCGAAGACACAATGGGGATTCGATTCCATCATGGTGGTAGTGGATCATTTCACCAAAATGGCATATTTCATTCCATACAGGAAAACCAGTGATGCCACACATGTAGCACATTTGTTCTTCACAAAGATAGTCAGATTACATGGCTTGCCGAAGTCCATTGTTTCGGACCGAGAATTTAAGTTTACAGGACATTTTTGTCAGACCTTATGGAAAAAATTAGACATCAAACTAAACTTCAGCTCAGCTTATCATCCATAGACCAATGGTCAAACCAAAATGGTGAACCGAAGTCTAGGAAATTTATTGAGTTTAGTTGGAGAAAATTCTCGACAATGGGATCATGTGCTTGCACAAGCAGAATTTTCTTATAACGATTCACCCAACTGAAGCACGAGCAATAGTCCTTTCCGGATCCTATATGGAATGCACCCACGTGGAGTACATGAGTTATGGGATTTGGGTCAATTGGAGCACAGGAGTGCTAATGGTGAAGATTTCGCAAAGGCAATCAACGATCTTCATGAATAGGTGAAATTAAAATTTCAAGACAACATCGAAAGATACAAGCAGAAAGAAGATTTGAAAAGGTGGGAGGTATAATTCAATGTAGGAGACCAGGTATTGGCACACCTACGCAAGGAGAGGTTTCCTACAGGCGAATACAACAAGTTGAAATGGAAAAAAATTGGGCCTTACAGGATTCTTCAAAAAAATTCTGCAAATTCTTATGAATTGCAGTTACCCCCAGGTATTGGAATTTCACCCATTTTCAATGTGGCAGACATGTATCCCTACATTGCAGAAAATGAAGAAGACATTTTAGAAAGACGAACATGGGACACCTATAATGAGAATGTTTCGTGGATTAAACAAATGCCCCTAGCAAAGCCTTTGGAGATCGAATAGATCCTAGACGCCCAGGTGGCCAGATGGACTCAAAGGAAAGAATATTTGTAGTACCTAGTCAAGTGGAAGGGACATCCTATTGAAGTTAGTTCTTGGTTAGATGCTAGCCAAATTCAAAGCACCAGGTATTCTATTGAAGAGCTCATGAGCAGGAGCCATGAGTTTAATTTACCCCGGGAGTCTGATGCAGGAGAATTCGAGTGAAAAGGAAACAGCTGAGAAATGTTTTTATTTTATCTTATTTTGCTAGACAGAGAGGAAAACATTTCAAGTTTCTATTTATTTTGTTTCATTTAAAATTAAGGTTGACTCAACCATTGTTTGTTTTTAAAATTAGGCAAGAAGATCTAGATGGGATTAGTTAGGGACTTGTTTAAAGAAACTTTTAGACAACTGAAAAGTAATTGAGGAATAGTTCCTCAACTGTAAAGAAACTGCTAATAACACATTGAAAAGGAAAAACCAGAGCTGATGGAGGGGCTGCTATCGAGAGAGGAGAGAGAGCCCAGAAATTGTAATTTACAATTATTTTGAATCTCTATAGAAGCAAACAATTCTAAAATATGTCATTAAGGAAGTAGAGTAGTTTTATTATTTTTTTCCTTGTGCATAGATGTTTCAGGCATCGAAATGAAAGGGAGATAATGAAACAACTCATTAAAGAATCCGAAAAGCATCGACAAGAATCTTGTAACAAGAAGCATCTCAAGCCGAGAACCAAAAAAAGGTACACTAGCATATACAATATACTTTTTTTCCTTTTTCCTCAACAAAAAAACCAAGTACTATTATATTCGAGTATTCAAACATTCCTGTACATTTCATTCTGTTTTTCCATTTAACAAATTCAACTGTGTAAAATCTATAACCTTGGAAATCATGGAGGGTTCCAAACCCATGAAAACCAAAAACATTACAGTCCACAGGCTAGAAACTAATCAAACAATGAGGGCATGAACACCTCTGAGACCACATACATACACGAAGGAACGGAAACCCCAAGGGTTATACCTGATTATAGATAGAACAAGCAATAGAGAAATTACAAACATAACAAGCAAGAAAGCAAGCAAGAAACGGCTACAGCCATGGAAAGACCCTACCCGGGTTTTCCCTAAGCCCATGAACAGTCCCAAGGATGAAGCTGTGGAGCAACGTTCCCCTGGAAGGACCTGCACACCACCACAGAATAGGGCAGCGGTTAGATAGGGCCGCGATACCAAAACCACAGTGAATAGCAAACCAAATGAGGAGCAAGGGTTTTACTTGGAGGATGACCATTTCCACGATGGAGGATGAGAGCCGAGACTCGCAATAGAGGGTTTCCACCAACATAAGTGCCATGAACGCGTTCTGCCTACTCACCAAGGAGCCAAAACATTAGAACCTCAAAAACAAAGGGTGAAATTGCAATCAAAATGAAAGGCTTACCTGAGAGCAAGTTCACCGAGCCATCCTATGCAACATCTAGGTAGGAACCTACGTTTGTAGAGCCGAACCATCACCAAACCTAACATCATACATACAAATCACCACAAAATAGAGCAGAAACGAAGCTTGAGCTTAATATTAAATAACTTCAACAAGGTTTCATACATTTCCTGAGCATGATCAATGATAGCTATGAATGGGACAAGGTTTTCCATTATTCCTTCTACCATCAGAGTCATGGACACCAATTCTAATTCCCTGTATTTCACTTTGCCAACATCATTACAATCTTCTATAGGGTTCTTTAGTTTCCCTCTTACCAAGACCAATGCCTTGTTCCTTTCAAGGATTAGGTCAATCCTCTTCTTCCAAGACCTGAAGTTAGAGGCCCCTTCAAGTTTGTTCTCTCCCTTGATTGTGTTAGAAATCTTCCTTGAATATAATAGACTCATTTCCTAAGATAGTCCTTTTGAATGGTTCCTTGATCAAGTGCTTGAGACTGACTTTTACTTCCTTCTTCACCAAAGCTCTGATACCATGTTTGAAAATGAAAAAAGGAAGAAATATTTTCTTATTCGTTATAATTACTTTTGATGTTTCTTGTTGTTACAATTCTTTATATATTCTTTCTTTTAGTTCATCAAGTAATTACCAAAGAAGTAGCACATAAAACAATAGACACCAGATGTAGGCACATGCCAAGGAAAAACCCATCTCGAGGGGAAAACCTAGTCAAGAAATTATTCCTTTCAATAGTATTCTTTAAGACTCTTCACGCTAGACCAAGGTAAGACCTTTCCTCCACACCAAGTCAACCTTCCACAATTTCGACCCCTTTCTAGAAACCTCGACTAGGCAGCAGCTTCTGACAACATAAAAAATTGGAAGACTTTGATCTCCCAATCAAGAGCACGAAACAAAGAAAGAGTACCACCAAAATTCTGATTTTTCTTTTCCACTTAGACTTCCCCAAACTTGCATTCACTTAGGCTTCCCAACAATAGTCTTTGCACCTTTTCCCAGCTATAAGAGAACTTCACACTTCTTCCTAGCTACAAGAGAATTTTGCACTTTTTCCAAGCTACATTAGAAATTTAACTTGTGTGTGAGAATGATACTCCAAATGAATTCAAAGAGATTTCTTTTATAGGCTCCATGTGAGGTCGAATAGGGTTGTTTGGCCAAATTGATATTCTTCTAGGCCGATATGGTGTTGAGGTTACATAATTCATATTTGACTCAATACTTAACCTTTTTACATGATTCAAAAGCCCAAGAAGGGTGTATTTAAAAGTACAATAACTTAGAATAAATCCTTGCAGTCCTTAATGGGGACTTTGACCTAAAACATGGTGACCTAAGCATAAAACCCATACTTCAATAAGTCACAATAATAATAATAATAATAATTTTCTTTATTATTTTGACAAGTACGTTATATAATGACTCAAGTACATTAATTAAGACCGAACATAGTTAAATTTTTCAATAGGTAGGAAGGATATGAGTCAGCCGAACTTGCCCCATAATTTTCCTAGTCATAACATTAATAGTCGCTCCAAGGTCTATCAAAACATTGGGAACAAGGATATTAACTATTTGAATAGAAACAAATAGGTTTCCAAGATCATTATATTTCTCAACTTGAGAACATCGTTTCATCAACTCAATTGCTCTTCCAACAAGCCAGATAGGGCGGGATTCAATTATCTTCCTCCCTATATTTTTAAGACAGAGTTCTTGGATAATTTTAGTGCATACACAAATCTCTTTAATAGCCTGCAGTAGAGGAAACTTTATAGAAAGGTTTCTGAACTCAGAATCCAGGTCAAACTCAGGGGTGGGGTCAACTTTCTCCAAAACCAACCTTTCCAAGAAGGGAAGCTAGTTAGAACAACAAGGTAAGGACTCTTAGCGCATGGGAAGAAGTTCTGGGGTATCATCATTTTTTTCAATATTAGGAGCTTCCTTAATTTTTTCCTCAATGATGACTGTAGGTTTTTTTTTTTTTCTTCACCCTTCTTGATCTAAGCTAGAGGTCATTGACCCCAACTAGCCTGGTCTGATAAGTGGGGAAAGGTAGTTGTCTAATAGAATGAATCATTTGTATTTATTTATTATTTGGGTTGGGCATAGGTTCTGCTGACAATTGAGGTGGTCAAAATTGTGATGGAATAGGCTATGTCTATTGAGGCAGAGCAACCAAAAATGTAGTTTCTACCATAGGATAAAGTGCATACAATGTAGGATATGGCTAGGTAGCCATGGTATAGGAAAAATGAGTGTTGTGGCCCTCTCCATCCCTGTTTCAAAGGAGGAGGAGAATGCCCAGACTGAGAGTGATACCCATAATTCAAAGACTAAGGATAGTCCATGTTTTAAAAATAATATTGTAGTGCATTATAATTAGGATAATATGATGTAGGTTTAATAATCATACTTGTACTTACCCGTGGCCATGATTTTTGTGGTCCCATAACATGCAATGGCTCAGGTACAGAATTCTCATCTTCAAATGCTACTTTCAACCCTGATATAAATGGGAATTCCTTAATAGGATGTTTACCTACACATGAAATAGTTATTAACATCTTTGAAATCTAGAGGAGATTCACATAAAATATTATTCTTTCTACATTTTGGATAATAAATGGACAATGATTCTTACTCTTCTACTAGTTTTTGCTATAATTTTAAAGAATAAATATGTTTACTAACGGTATTCATAATTTCAGTTTTCATATTATCCATTTTATTTTCCAAACCAATGATAATAACAATTGTAGATCAAACTTTTTTGTTTCTATAATTGCTTATAATTCCCTTACCAGATCTGGATTGGCTACATGAAAACTTCCTACACAAGTAAAAAATTTGGTCAAAAGAAAGCTGAGCAATGTCTCCCTATCCTAAAAAATTTAAATTATTCCTAGAATAATCCAAAACTCCTCATAAAAATAGGGTTATAATAGTGCTCATGTCAAATTCTTTATTCGACCTTTGAAGGATATACAAAAATATTTCCAAAAATCTTCCAAATTTTCATCATCATGTTGTGTGATAATCAAAAGTTCATCCTGCATTTCTCATGTTTTACAATATTCCTGATATTTATTTAGAAAATTCCTCTTGTTTTTCTCCCAATAAGTAATAGTATTTCTCCCCAACGCCATAAACCAATGTAAAGCTGGGTCTTTAAGGGTTTTAGGGAAAAGTTTTAACTTGTGGGCATCCAAAGAATAATCATAGCTCCTACAAAGTATGTCAAATTCGAAAAGGAAAGATATGGAATCTTCATGTACCTTACCATGGAAATGTGGAATAACTGAAGGTGGTATGTTTTCCATTTAAATGATTACATCAGGGTCCATAATTGGAAATCCAAAGGTGGGTTGTTTCTCCAATGGTTGAATCTCACCAATCCCTTCATCATGAACTTCTTCATGATCTTCCATCCTTTTTCCTCTAAACAGATTCCCCCTTGTAAACTATGAAGGCTAACTATGTTTTAGATTCAATTTTTCAATCTCAATAGTCTTCTTCTTCCCTACCAATGGTTGTGATACCCTTGAATTGTTATCTCCAGAATTCGGGTGAAAATTACCATCCTAGTTGGTCTATTTCTGCTTTGAGTTTTTTCCTACAACAGAAGGCCTACTGTGAGAAATGTTTTATGATTTATCAATATTTCCTCTTCCCTTCTTGCACTTTGGACCCCTATCTCTCCTATTCATGCATTTTAAAAAGAAAATTGAATCAAAAAATAATAAAAAACTATAAAAATACTTATTGGAAACAAATTAATTCGAACCCAAATATTGTAGCTATCTCAAAACGTGTACCTACAACAATAAAAAAAATTACCCCTCCTTAAACACTCAACAACAGAATCACACACCTTCTTAACAAAATAAATGCAGAACTTAGTAACCTCTATTGCAAATAAAAAGTTAGAATTTACTGAAACTTCTCCAAGCGCCTCCTCAACAATGATGCCAAAATGTTGGATGTCAAGATTGTCTTCAACACATACTTGTCAAACTGGGGGGTTGCATACTTTGAGGCATAGCACAATCAATTCTAAGAATATATAGAAAACCATGTGAAATCGAACTCTATCTCCAACTAGATATTAAATCTACTAAGTTTTGAAAAATAGAGAAAAGAGAACCATAATTTATGTTCCTGCACTAGCTAATACGGAAACTCCTAGATAACTTTGTTTACTGGCCACTCCAGTCACAAACTCCTCAAACTTATTGATATTGAATATAAAACAAAAACCATTCAGTTAAACACAAGCTCCATGAAATCAAACCATTCATGCACTCTAACTAATCATTGACTAATTATGTTGTTGTACTACATACAAATTCTTGATCAGGAAATCCTCACTTTTCCTTCACACTATGAACTTGGAGTAAACTTCCCCAGTATATTGAATAAAACATAAGACATGTATGGTTAAGAAAAATAACTATGTTCAAACCACTCAAGAGATATTCCAAATCCTATAATCAATATATACTTCAAATAAGAATCAAAATAAGAGCTTTCCACTTGCACGCATTAAAAGAAACCAAGTTCAAAAGAGAAAAATAACATAGAATATATCTGACTCATGCAACAATTAGAATACTCTGTTTTCATTCTTCACTTATCTAGTTATAGTGAGAAGATAGGAGAATCTCATTCAGTTTTAATATGGATCAAATCTCTGAAATCGTTCTCTCTTGGTTCAGTTTTACCCCAAATCCAATAATAAGGATTAAATCAGTGGACCTATACTCCTTCCAATCAGGAGATATACCGAGATCTGGTTCCTTTACTAAACTTTAACCCTTCAAATTACAATATTTTGAGACCACTACATCTCATAGAATAAATCAGTGCATTTACTCCCAACAATACAGGGGCCTCAAAATGGAAATTCTAGTACTCAGTTTGTAATATAAATATAGTCAAATAACTTCAATGTTAGAAGCCCACTGTGTCAAAATAGTTCATTAAGGCTCATAGAGATTCAGAAGACCATTCCAGGGTTTATTTTTTGAATAGGGTGTATGGATGTTGAATGAGGTTTCTGAAAGATTTTTAAACATAAAACCTGGTTCTCAAAGCCTTTCAAATGTAAATAGACTCATCACAAAGAGGAAGTCTACATCTGGCATCGAACCAACTATTTTCAAAATTAGATAGTCATATACTCTTCAAACTCAAATTAAAAGCAACAATACCATATAACCCTTAAAAAAACACTATTCCTAAATCTAGTTTATCACACCATAACAAAGCCTTTAAATCACCGTTACAATCTTATGTAAATAATGAACACCAAAATCATATAAACATTCCAATACACATAGTGTTATTAAATCAAAGGATAATGATCTCAGTTGGTTGGGCCCTAACCAACCAACGCGTTTCCTTGTAAAAGAGAACACTACAGGATATTAAAACACATGAACATAATCAAATATGAATGACATTTGAACCTAGCATTGGATCTTGGTATTAACAGAAATAAATACCAGTTTCATACATCTGATACTTGGTGGTATAGTTCTAGAGATATCTGGCGATACCCGACTCAGCTTTAATAGTATAAGACTAACAACAATATCACTAACCTGATGCTTCCTATGACTTGGATTATATAGAATTATTATAGAGAATCCATCGCCATAGTGAGCTATTATTTAAAAGAAAAAATAGAAACAACCGACAAAAAACTTCTATCAATATATCTTCAAGTCAACTACCTCTGAATGTTAAGATTTTCTTCTCAGGGAAAGATTCTGAACTGAATTCATTAGGAGAGAATTTATGATCTGAGAGTTGCTCGTTTAAGACTAGGAGTAAGAATCATGCCATATTCTCCTCAGAATCCATGAAATCCTTTAACAACTAATCTAATAACCAATGGTCCTAATGTTAGTGTAGGAATCCCTCTGACCTGGTGTAGGAATCCCAAGGTCGAATAGTTGTCTCCTATTGAACCATATGCACTTCATAACAATATTAATGATATATAAAAGAATAAAATACTTAGGATAACATTAATATAAGGATTAGACATCAAAATATTAATCTATTTAACCTTTTCAAAGATAACGAGACTTGCTTCTTAAATTCACATAGATGCAGCATTGAGAACTAGAAAATGCATGCATGAAGGTATTTTAGGTGGTAAAATAAAGGATAAGGTGGGGTTTTATGAGTGAAATCTAAGACAATTCTGGAGCTTAACAATATTCACTCACTTTTTAAAACTTTGTCACTACACTTAAGTCCTAGTAATGCTTCAGGTGAGACTTTCTTGCTTTTCGGAAGATTAAAAATGTGATCACATGATAGACTATAGTGGAACCATTTTGTTTCCCCTAAAGTAGAACCCTTGTCTCTGTAATAGGCAATGATTTTCAATTTATATTTGGTATTGCTTGTCGATTTTATGAGATTGATGTTTTATGATGTTCAAATGTAGGACTAGCATTAAACAAGTAAAAAATTTCATTAAATTTATTAACCCTCACTCACAGTATAGTTGTGAATTCCAATAATTTTCTCTCTTAAATCCTCTAAATCGTCTCATGTGCTTGTTAAACTAGATATGTTAAAATATTTTGATCAAATTATTTAGCAATTTATTTTTCATATGCTTAAGGACTTTGGTTTTGCTGACTCATGGATACATTGCTTCATGGTGCATGTGAATGCACCTTCTTTTCTATAAAACCTTCCTTTATATCCTAGTGAATGAATCACTGATCCCAACCTTTTCCCCTCTATATAAATTAGACAATGGGATCCTCTTTCTCCTTAACCTTTCCTACTAATGTTGGAAGGATTGGGTTGAGCCATAAAAAATGTTTATCACAAAGGAAATCTAAAAGGACTTCATTCAAGTATCTCTGGCTCACCCTCAACCCATCATAAATTTGCAGGTGACACCCCTCTAATAGGGTGGCTAGAAAATTGATAAGCCATGGCCTTCAAGACTATACTCAATAACTTCAATGATGCATTTGGTGCATCTATTAACTTTTCCAAAAATTATATTTTTCATTTTTAATATTCAATTAATTATCTGTGTTCATATATCTAGACTCATAGGAATTCAAAGCAATTGTCATCCATCCAAATATCATGGAAACCCTCTAGTGGAAAACCCTCTTAGGAAGAAAGTTTGAGAATAATTGCTACAAAATTTCAAATGAATTTTTTCTTGTTCGAATATGAGATCCCTTAACCTAATAAGAAGACTAACTCTACATAAATTTTTTCTACAAGCCCTCCCTCTTTATCGCCTCTTAGCATTTGTCACCCCCTAAGTCATCCTTTAGAAAATAAGGATCTTGAAAAGATCCTTTCTATGGGGATGATCCAAACTTGAAATAACATGCACACTAGTCACTTGGGAGATCTTATGCAAGCTTAAATCCTTCTGTGGCATGGGTTTGAGGGACATTAAAATTATAATTCAGGCTTTGGGAATAAAAAAATGGTGGAGATGGCTAAAGAATCACACAACCTTCTGGTATCAATTCTAGAAATAAAAATATATTCAAACATCGAGGAAACACAACACATAAGAATGAATGGATACATCAAAGGGTCACATTTATGGAATGCCACATGGAAAAACATGTAACTTAATCAAAATCACAATCTTTGGAAAATCAAAGAAGGAAACTTAGCACTCTTTTGGGAAGACTCATGGAAACAATGGCCAAATCTAAATAGGTAAGGACAAAGGTAGAGATTAAATGAGAAATTAATTTCATAAAGGACAACTATGGTAGCTTAATATCGGATTCGTTCTCAGGATCATAGGCAATGGTAAAATGAGAACATTGTTGTCACTAGTCTATGAACATCGATCATGCCACTCAAGATCAATAACCATGGAACTAGAGAAAAGGAAATTTATAGCACAAACAAGCCAAGATATTCTAATACGGGATCATTTCTTTTCATGACAGTTTATCCTTATGGAGTCCTACAAAATATTGTCAGGAGATATGGACTGTAACATCCAAATGAAGTGGGGAAAACTTTAGAAGTTAAAATTTTTGCCCAAAGTTACTCTATTCTTATGGATCCTTATGTGATAACAATTGTTAACCTAGGATAAAATTCAAAAAAGGGTATTTCAAGGGCCCTGTATATGTCAACTCCAATGCCAAAACAATAAAGAATCTACTCAATTGATCCAGGTGGATGTTGGTAGCCACCCACCTATCCCACTTGGACCCCCACAACTGTCTCTTTCAGTTTATTAGTTCCCGTAATTGTAGCACAATTTATTATTTTTAGCAGTATTTCGAGTCCTGAACTTTTGGAGCCGTTTTGAGGCCCTAAACGACATTTTTTGGTAAATCTAGAAGCAACATGGGACCATGGACTAATGTTTCTCTTCCCAAAGTTGTAGTGCTTGGATAGATCTTTCTAACGAGCTATTGTATGCATCAAACGAAGATCAGGTGTTAAAGTTACGACCTTGGGAAGATGATGTACCAACTTACCCAAAACGGGGCCCACGATTTGGTGTTTCATCTTCTAGGGTTAAGTTTTGGGATGTTAAGGGTTTTCCATTGCTTCTAAATAATAAATATGCCTTTAAGCCTCATTTTAACATAGTTCAAAGGCATGTAGCTACCACATCTCTTCTTAGAGATAAGTTACCATCGCCCTAGCTGATTTATTTCCATTTTTGTTCGTAAGCATATTTCAATATTTTAGATTAATGAAATGAAGTATTATTTCTGCTGCATATCTATATTTATGGTTATCTTTGTAATTTTTTGCATTCCTGTTTAAATCTGGACCAGTTGTATCAGAGTTGTCTGCTTTTTCTCTGTTTTTATTTACATGTCCCCAACAAGGTCGGGATATGAGTTAGGGCTTGAACTGGTCGAACATTTGCAAGACCAGCCTCACAAATCCTAATGGCCTCCCATTGTGGATGAAAAGAAAGACGAGGGGTTAGGAGCTCCTATCAAAATATTTCTTGAAGAATCCCTCGAGCAACAAAGGAACACGATGATGGACAAATTTGCCTAGATCCTTCAGTGGCTACCCAGAGGTGACACATCGACTTCCAACAGCTACTCTGGAAATGCCACACCATTTAAGGTACAAGTTAATTTCAAAATCCCCATCTTCGAGGGTCAGATAGATGTATATTTCGTAGATAAATGGTTAAATCTACTAGAAGGGTTTTTTTCTGTTCATGAATTTTGGAGTCGAGAAAATATTGTTTTCGCTCTTCTCAGAGTAGCCCCTCACGTCAAGGACTAGTGGGAAACCTACTGCCAGCAGAAGGATGAAAGTGCAGGCTCACTATTTTCAGCTGCACCCACTTGGAATTCATTATGGGATGCCATTAAGGAGTAGTATTACCCTATCAAAAGCTATGAGGACAAATACATAAAGTGGACCACGTTGTGCAGGAGTTCACCAACATTTTTCATAACCTTAACACACAGTTGGGTATCAAAGATTCTAAGTTGCATCTGGTACTCAAATATTGTGGTTTCCTACACAGGTACATCTAGGAAGAGATGGAGCTCTTAAACATCTCCTCGCTCAGCACGGCATACCCATAAGGTGTCAAAAGCAAGCAAAATTTCAAACAGAAGAAGTGAGACTTTGGATCTGCAAATTTGAAGACCAAAGGACAAAGCCAAGGTGGGGTGACCCAAGAGAACTTGTTGAAGCCACAAGAAAAGAACAACACCACGAAGTCAAAGAAGGAAACGCGAAAGTGGTTTGAGTTCCATAAGAACCCCAGTCACAGCACAAGTAAGTGTCGGACCAAGTATTCCCTAGTGGCCGAGTTGAAGGCTTCAGAATCAGATGCATGTTCTGACCCTGAGTCAAAACTCGATAAGGGGAATGGCAAAGGGAAGCAGATCATTGATGCAGAGCCCAACGCCACTATTGCCACTGCTAAGATCCATAAGAATGAGCCCAAAGATCCAGATGAGGGAGAGCGTCTTTTCCACTCACATATGTGGGTGAAGGGTTCACCATTGTAATTCATTGTTGACAATGGGAGCCAAAATAACCTCATTTTAGCAGAGGTCATGAAACGGTTGCACCTACCGACTACACTACTCCAGCAAGCATACAGTATCGGGTGGCTTCAACAAGGATGAGATCTCTGAGTCTGCCAACAATTTCGCCTTCCCTATAGCATCAAGCCCTTCACAGATGATGTATTACGTGATGTTACACCTCCTGATGTTTGTGATGTACTATTAGGCTAGCCATACTTATGGAAGTGACATGCTGTGTATGAATCAAGCCCTCGTGCTGTCATTATTTCTTTTTGTAATTCATTATACTGAATACCAGAGGTAGCCGCACCTACCGCCACCTCTTTGATCACTACCAAGAAAGGTAGCAAGCTCATCTCCCAAACTAGGAAATTCATTCTTTGTCTGGTTCACTCCCAAAGTAAGGGGAAGATCTTCACCACATCGATGACCCCCGTGAAGGGTTCCTTCATGCAGCAGCAGCAGCAAAGGGATATGGTCATGACAGAACACAGGAACAACTTCTCCTCACCCATAGGAGTACCACACAAGCTTCAGGTGTGCAACAAAGTCTGGTTGCATCTACAGAAATAACGCCTTACAAGAGCCCATCAGAAGCTCTGACCACACCGACATGGTCCATACGCCATTACCAAGGTTGTGGGAAATAATCCTTTGGAGCACAACATTCCTCCATTCCTTTGCCTAAACCAAGTCTTCAATGTGTACCGCCCTCGACCATGCTTCCCATCATTACTGGACACATCCGAGATTGCAGAACAACTCACTAGGGACTACGTTCTGGAGATGGAGGAACTCAAAGCAATGGGGACCATTGATTCCTAAGGGGGGAGGAATGATCGAAGTGGATGTTGGTGGCCACCCACCTATCCCACATGGACCCCCACAATTGTCTCTTTCATTTTTTTAGTTTCCGTAATTGTAGCACAATTTACTATTTTTAGTAGTTTTTTGGGTCCTGAACTTCTGAAGCCATTTTGAACGACATTTTTTGGGAAATCTGGGAGCAACATGGGTCCATGGATTGATGTTTCTCTTACAAAAGTTGTAGTTCTTGAATAGATCTTTCTAACAAGCTATTGCATGCGTCAAACAAAGATCGGGTGCCAAAGTTATGATCCTGAGAAGTTGATGTACCAACTTACCCAAAACGAGGCCCGCAATTTAGTGTTTCATCTTCTAGGGTTAGGTTTTGGGATGTTAAGGGTTTTCCATTTCTTCTCAATAGTAAATAGGCCTTCAATCGTAATTGTAACACACTTCAGAGGCATGTAGCCACCAAGAAGCTACCATCGCCCTAGCTGATTTATTTCCATTTATGTCTGTAAGCATATTTCAGTATTTTTACATTGATGAAATGAAGTATTATTTCCGTTGCATATCTTTATTTATGGTTATATCTGTGATTAGTTGCGTTCTTGCTTAAATTTGGACCATCAACACTTAAAACTATCCTTTTGAACTATGGAATAGGATGGCTATCATCCTTCATCAATCACATAGAAACAAAATTAATCTGTTAACAACTATAGAGGAATGGAGAACCTCCCCTACTTAAAACCTTTTGTAAACAAGGTGTGGCAACTATTTATAGGATTCATAATGTGGGAAACTTGGAAGGAAAGAAACTAATAAATCTTCAAAAGAAATTCATCCTCCCTAGATACCATCTAGCACTCATTTATCATAAAATTAGAGAAAGAGATATTCTTATCCCCTTGACTAATCAATATTGAGAGTGTAATAACTAAGAAAAATGAATCCTTCACAATATCAACCTTAAAAAAATGATTTGTGGCCCATATTTACCTCTCCAAACACAAAATATCAAGTCCTAACCATTGGGATTCTCCTCTAATTAGCTTTGAAAATATCAACTTTGACAATGCCTCAAAGACAAATCTATATCCTTACAGTGTTGGTAGAGTCTTCAAAATTTTCCCACGAAAATGAATTAAAATTTATGTAAGAGAGATACACATTGAAAGTAACAAATGTTAAAGATTATTTTCACTAGAGCAAGGTCACTTAAGCATAACACATAGGAAAAACATTTGCAAGCCAATAATAGAAGGTGACACCCAAACAACAATTATGATGATTAAATACTACAACATGAATCGTGCCCTTCCAAAATCTGAAAGAGTTGGTGATCAAATTCGAGTTTAGAAAATGTGATGGATTTTTTAGAAGGAATTGTTACTCCTATTCTCTCTTAGGTGACAATATATGACAATAGGCTTATAGGAAAGTTATCCAATGAAGGGCTCAATTATAATACAAAGATTGGAATCAAAATATTCTGAATTCTTTAAGATTTGAATGCAAGGAATTAGCTGACAAGCATTATGCTATCCATGATGGGTTCTTAGAAGTAAGATAGGAGCCCACACATTGAAATGATAACCAACTCCATAAATGATGGGGTTCATACTTCGCCCAAATAGAACTATGCATGCAATATGTAGTATATCTTGATGGTGGAACATGAGACACATGAGCATGTAAGCAGTTCCATTATGGTAATTGGTGTGACAGGTTAATCCAGAAGAACGAACAACTATGGAGACTACAATATATCTTGTCCCTAGTAAAATCACACCAAACCTAATGGAAAATCAAAGTAATTATGATAGAAAATGGTGGATGAGGACAAAATCACAGAAAATTGTTTAAATTGGTATATAGCCCGTGAAAGTTGCAACATGGAAGGCTAGTAGTGAGTTATTTAATTTACTACAATTTGTTTGGGAATTTTTTGTCCACTTCTTATGGTTTGGTAATTGTAATTCATGTGTATTATGGTTTTGGAGTTCATTGTCTTTTGGAGGGGTACGTGAGGTTTTTATTTTTGTAGTAATGTCCTTGTTCTTGAGCATAATCCAATTCATTGGGTCAAAGGTGAAAATTTTAGCTTTCAACTTAGTTTGTTTGAGGCCTATATTTCCGCACTATAGTTCCACAATAATTCTATTTTTAGTTTGTTTTCAATTTGCTAGTGTTTTTGTTTGTGTTTTGAGTCTCAGGATCTCTTTTATAGTTGGTGAGCTCTCTTACCAATCCCATGGTCCTTTACTAGATTCTAGTTTGATTCTCTTATATTTATTATTTTTCCCCATCACCTTATGATCTTTGTTGGCACATCCCCCCACTCCTTCTTGGTTTCTCTAGAAGTAATTAATTTAAGGCTCTCCCTAGCTGTTGAAGTCAACTAATTTTTACTTATGGTTTAGATGTTTTTCTGAGTTTTATGTAATAAAAATGTTTTAATTTTATAAGTTGATCTTTGGTAATGTATTTGAGTAATTTTTTTAAGTGATATACCTATAGCCTATGTGTTACATAATGTAAAACCTTTGAATCTTTGTTATTGGTATGGCTTACACGTGGCATACTAGTAGCTAGTAGTAAACAACTATATATTTCTTTTTTGTAATCTAATATAAACTATCACACCTTCTCAAAACAAAAACAAAAACATGAGATGCATGGCATTAATTATTTTTATAGCATCATATTGTAACTATTAATATTGAATAAAAACCTATAAAAATGGAAAGGAAAATGCATGGGACAAGTCTAAACATTCTACTTTTTTTGGACTTTTTCTAATAACCATCACTACAATCCTCTTATGAAATTGTTGAAATTGCATTTTTTAATGTATAAATGGATTTAATGCCCTAAACAACCTATCTTCCACTTGGAATGCAATTTCGGCAGTTGATATTTGCAATTTCAATAATTCTTCTAAATTTTTGGTTGGATTTTGGAAAAAATTGGTCAAATAATATATACTCGTAAAATCTTTAATAAGTAGAATGTTTAGAGACAAATATGGATTATATTTCTAAAGCTAATAATAAATTAAATCCATTATGTTCATATGACCTATAAAACATGACATTGTAATTATTGAGTAAAATTCACGTAAAAAACAAGATAAAATATTATCACATAAATATAGTCACTTACCTTATACCGAAAATAATAATAAGAAAATAATTAATAATCTTTTATTACAAATAATACTTTATACTTTGTAAGCCATTTTCATACCGAAAATAATAATAAGAAAATAATTAATAATCTTTTATTACAAATAATACTTTATACTTTGTAAGCCATTTTCATATCTTAATTTCTATGCATACAATCAAAACATATTCCATATCCATACTAACTTATAAAATTTAAAGGAAAAAATATTGATTTAAATTAAAATTTTAACATAAAATATACAACCATACAAAATACAATTAAAATATATAAAATATATATAATATATATTATAATATATATAAATATTATAAAAGTGAAATAAAAACCTAGAGAATCCAAACCAAGTCAGAAAAACCCCCATAATATATCTAATGATATGTTATACATAAAGTATAGAGTTACATCCTCAACTTCAAAATTTATGATTTGATATGAATAATTCTTGCACCTTCTATATGTATATAGCAACTACAAGCCAAACACTAATTTCAAACTATGACAAACAAATCATAAATAATATTGACATCAAAGAATATTAGGTTATAAGCCCAGGCAAATATTAAAGTGAAGAAAATTGTTATGAGGTCAATCCAACGCAAACACTTGCATCTAAAGCAAACTGGAGTCAATGAAGCACACAACTTGCAAATATAATAAATATATATATTTATATGTTACGGAGCATTCCAAATCATTCCTGAACTAAATTCAAAAAATGTGTACCGTAATGGATGAAGATGACTTTCAATATTTTTCCGACGTTGAAAGCATCACGCAAGCGACTTGAAAACTAAATTTCCGGCCAATTTCTCGCAACAACAAAGAATTCGCAACAATTTTGGTCAAAGCACTTTTATGAGGGATACTTTGATAACTAATTTATTTATGTATACTTGTTAACACAATTCCCAATCTACAAGTGTCTTCGCCACAAGTTACGAATAAATCAACATTCTCATGTGACCTGCCATGCAATTTTCACAATGCAGTCTCTGCCCCAAGTTTACTTTGACTGCCATGCAATTTTCATGTTTTGGGCTGCTGCAAGTTTACTTTGACAATGCAGTCTCTGCCCCACATTAATGACAGCATTCATTATGCATTGATGACTGCATTGTTGATGTCTTAAACATTGACTGACTATGGGAGACTCACCGGATGCTGATATGGACGTTGGGTAGTGTATCAACTGCCTGTGGAAATACAACACGGTTAGCTATGCAGCAAACTATTCTACAGCAAATAGATAGTTCTGGAGCAATTTGATAAGGTTGTGGATAAGTGAAAAGGCAGTAGTCTATAACGCGACTTTTTGAAAGTTTTCCTGGCGGATTTTTCCGGTCAAAATCCGGCAGCAATTCATTGGAATCCCAAGTTTGATAGATAGTTTCTGCACAATCAATGGCTCCCAGGGGTTTTTCAGGGCGCTGAATCCAAATATGCAGTTAAAAAACCATTTCAACTGCTAAAAATCAAGATTTAACCTCATTTCTTCCGCGGGATTCTGTCACCGGAATCTCCAAAAAGTCGCATTATAGACAACTCCAGTGAAAAGTATTGGTAAAAAAAATGGTGACAAAAATTGTGAATCATCCCTCTATAAATGGATAAGATAAATGTTTGGGAAGGATTAACTAAAACTTTTCTTATATAAAGTGTTTTCATTATAATGTATGATTTCATAGTTTAGTATTTTCTTACTTGCACTGTATTGAAATAATAAGTTAATGATAACCTGGTTCTATAGCTTAGTATTTTCTGGTTTGTATTTGATTGAAATAACAGGTTGATGGAGGAGCATCTGAGTGGAAAGGCAACAGCTGGGAAATGTTTTTATTTTATTTTATTGTGCTGGACAGAGAGGAAAACATTTTGAATTTTTGTTTATTTTGCTTCATTTAAAATTAAGGATGACTCAGCCATTGTTTGTTTTTAAAATTAGGCAAGCAGATGAAGATAGGATTAGTTAAGGACTTGTTTAGAGAAACTGTTAGACAACTGAAAAGTAATTGAGGAATAGTTCCTCAACTGTAAAGAAACTGCTAATAATACATTGAAAAGGAAAAACCAAAGCTGATGGAGGAGCTGCCATTCAGAGAGGAGAGAGAGCCCAGAAATTGTAATTTACAATTATTTTGAATCTGTATAGAAGCAAACAATTCTAAAATCTGTCATTAAGGAAGTAGAGTAGTTTTATTTTTTTTTCCCTTGTGCATAGATGTTTCAGGGATCGAAATGAAAGCAAGACAGTGAAACAATTCATTAAAGAATGTGAATAGCATCGGCAAGAATCTTGTAACAGGAAGCATCTCAAACCGAGAACCCAACAAAAGTACACCAGCATATACAATACATTTTTTTTCCTTTTTCCTCAACAAAAAAACCAGGTACTATTATATTGAAGTATTCAAACATTCATGTACATTTCATTTTGTTTTTCCATTTAACAAAGTTCACTGTACAAAATCTATAACCATGGAAATTGTGGAGGGTTCCAAACCCATGCAAACCAAAAACATTACAGTCCATAGGCTAGACGCTAATCAAACACTGAGGGCATGAACACGTCTGAGACCACATACATACACGAAGGAACCGAAACCCCAAGGGTTATACCTGATTATAGACAGAACAAGCAATAAAGCAATTACAGACAGAACAAGCAAGAAACCGCTACAGCCACGGAAGGACCCCTCCCGGGTTTTCCCTAAGCCCACGAACAATCCCAAGGATGAAGCCGTGGAGCAACATTCCCCTCGAAGGACCTGCACACCACCACAGAACAAGGCAGTGGTTAGATAGGGCCACAATACCAAAACAATAGTGAACAACAAACCAAAAGAGGAGCAAGGGTTTTACCTGGAGGAGGACCGATTCCACGATGGAGGACAAGAGCAGAGACCCGCAACAGAGGGTTTCTACCAACAGAAGTGCCATGAAAGCGTTTTGCCTACTCACTAAGGAGCCAAAACGTTAGAACCTCAAAAACAAAGGGTGAAATTGCAATCAGAATGAGAGAATTACCTGAGAGCAAGTTTGTCGAGTAGTCTTGTGCAGCAGCTAGGCAGGAACCTGTGTTTGCAGAGCCAAACCATCACCAAACTCAACATCAACATATAAATCACAATAAAGCAGAGCAGAAATGAAGCTTAAGCCAAATGGCAGAGACAAATAGACTTGTAGGTGGAAAATGACCTGAAACCCTCCAAAAACCAGAGAATTGAATCACCACAGAGAGCGAGTAGAGGCACAACACCAACAAACCACCCCAGGGAACAAACGAAGTACAGAAAACCACCATACGGGACAAGAAAATCACAACAATTACCAACCATCACAAGAACCAAGTGAAAGCACTGAGCACCCACAGAGCCAAACCATAGCAAAGAAGGAATGAATTCCAAATGCCCTCGGCAAAAGTGATAACACATGGCTGCAAGCCCAAGGCCAGTACAAAGGGCACGCAAAATACCATAAATCACATTAAAACCATATACCAAAACCCTGCCACAGACTTTAATTCGAAATGAAAGAATTAAACGGTCACAACTACGTGTCCGTCCTCGGGATCACCACCAATTTTTAGTATCAGAGCAGATTGTTCCTTTCTCTCAGTAAAGATGGAGGTAAGAAGAAGGGGTCGAGGAAGAGCCATTAGAAGAGTAGCAGATGAAGGGGTACGAGAAGAAGTTAGGACTTTAATTGCACGTTTGACAACAGTGGAAGTAGGAAGGCATAGAGATCCAGAAGGCAGGGATGACAATGAGGAGGAAAACACAACCATGACAAATGGGTCAGATGACGAAGGACTAGAGATTAAACTATTGAGGTCAGTTTTGTTAGCTAGTAGCAAGACAAGACCAGAGCTCTCTAATTATGATGGCAGTTTGTCCACAGAGGCATTGTTAGATTTGATAAGTGAACTAGATAAATATTTTGAATATGAAGAAATTAGCGAGGACAAGAGGATTAGGTTTGTTGTCGCCAAGTTGAAGGGACATGTAGCACTATGGTGGGACATTGTACAGGCAGAAAGGAGCAGATTGAACAAACCATTGATTAAAAAGTGGGACAAGATGATTGACAAAATGAAGAGCAAATTTCTGCCTAAAGATTATCAAATTTCCCTTTATAGACAAGTACAGAACCTGAGGCAGAGAATGATGACCATAAAGGAATATACTAAATTTTTTTATAAAGTAAACCTGAGAGCTAGTTATGTTGAAGATACCCCTGAAAAAACAACAAGGTTTGTAAATGGTCTACGGATGGAGATCCTAGATGAAATTAGTATTCTTTCCCCTAAGACCATAGAGGAAGCTTATCAGAGTGCTTTGAAGGCAAAGGAAAAGATTGCTAGGAAAGAGAATGCCAGAAGAGGACGTGGTTTTGGTAGATGTTGGAGACAGAACTTTGGCAAAGGTAGGACTGCCAACAACAATGAAGAGGGCAGTAGTTCGAAGACTTTGGGACAAACTGGAAGGAAAGGTAACACTAGAGGAGGAAGGTCATACCAGCAAGGAAAAGGTAATGGCAGAGGCAGAGCAAATGCCTATCAGTGTTACAAGTCTCACAAGTGGGGACATAGGTCCTTTGAATGTCCTGAAAATGAAAAAAATGGGCAGAGGGGAGCATATGTCGCTCAGCCTGATGAAGCAGAGGCACCACCACAGGAGGTGGAAAATATGCGAGAAACTAGGGAAGCCTTGGTGTTGAACAAGGTATTATTGAAACCAGCTAAGGAAGTAGCTCAATAGACACAAAGGAAAGCATTGTTTCAGACTATGTGCAAGTCGCATGGGAAATGCTGTAAATTAATCATAGATAGTGGAAGTACTGATAATTTGGTAGCTACTGAAATGATGGGGAAATTGGGTTTGAAGAAGTTGAAGCACCCAACTCCATATATGGTGTCTTGGTTACAGAAAGGTCACCAATTGCTGGTCGATGAGTAGTGTGAAGTAGAGTTTCATATTGGCAAGTACAAGGGCAAGGTGACTTGCGATATCATGCCTATCGATGTGTGCCATATTCTGCTAGGTTGACCAAGGTAGTATGATAGGAAATTCGTCCATGATGGGAAAACAAATTTTTACAAGTTTGTTAAAGATGGGATAAAGCATATGCTAGTTCCGATGAAGGAAGAGGATGTTGCAGAAACTAGTGGGACAAAAGCATTACTGTTAGGCAGAAAAGAGTTTCTACGACAGGTGGAGGATGATGAGGTGAAAAATGAAGTTGTGCAAAGGCCAAAACTAGTATTGATCCATACTGAAGTTACTGACTTACATAAAGAAATACAGGACATGCTGCATGAATTTAGTGATATTGTGGTAGACGATCTACTGGAAAAATTACCACCAAAGTGGAGCATTAGCCACCATATTGATTTTATTCCAAGAGCCAATTTGCTAAACAAGGCTACTTACTGGATGAGTTCGAAGGACAATGAAGAAATCTGGAAGTAGGTGTAGGAGTTGTTCGATAAAGTACTGACTTGGGAGAGTATAGAGTTTTCATGGATTGGCGAGTTTTTATCGGAAATTTATTAAAAATTTCAGTGGGATTTGTGCACCCATGGTGGACACCATTAAGAAGGAAAATCAACCTTTCCATTGGACAGAAACGACGTAGAAGATTTTTCAGCTTCTCAAAATAAAAATTATTGAAAAACCGATTTTGAGATTACCAGAATTTAACAAACTCTTTCAAGTTCATTGTGATGCCAGCGGAATAGACATTGGTGTAGTATATAGCCAAGAGGACAAACCAGTAGCCTATTTCAATGAGAAACTAAATGAAAGTAGGCAGAAGTACACGTCTTATAACAGGGAATTTTATGCAATGGTTCAAGTACTAAAGCATTGGAGACATTATCTATTGGTCAATGAATTTGCCTTATTTTTAGAAAATTTTGCGTTACAGTATATTATGCAGCAGCATAAGCTGAACCATAAACATGTGAAGTGGATGGAGTACCTGCAGAGTTTTAAGTTTATATTGAAACACATCAGCGTTCAAGCCAACAAAGGGGCAGATGCGTTAAGCAGGAGGAATTTGATCCTACGGGAAAGTACAATACAAGTATTAGGATTCGAACATCTTAAGGGGACTTGTATGAGGCAGATGCAGATTTTAAGGAAGCTTATGAAGCTTGCCAAAATCCATTGTTGAGAGATAACAGTTCATGGATGGACTATAATTTGTAGGAAGGGTTGTGGTTCAAAGAAGGGTATTTGTGTATTCTGGAATGTTTTATGAGAGAGAACCTAATCCAAGAAAAGCATAATGGAGGTTTAGCTGGGAATTTTGGCATAGACAAGACCTTGGATTAGTTGAGCCACTTTTACTTTTGGCCGAAGATGTGCAAAAATGTATAGAGGTTTGTGACTAGATGAAAAGTGTCTTAGCTTGCAAAGGGACATAGCTAGAGCACAAGGTTGTATACACCCTTACCTATTTTGAACAAACCATGGGACTCAATCAGTTTAGACTTTGTCTTAGGTCTACCGAAGACACAATGGGGATTCGATTCCATCATGGTGGTGGTGGATCGTTTCACCAAAATGGCATATTTCATTCCATATAGGAAAAACAGTGATGCCACACATGTAGCACATTTGTTCTTCACAGAGATATTCAGATTACATGGCTTGCTAAAGTCTATTGTTTCAGACCAAGACGTTAAGTTTATAGGACATTTTTGTCGGACCTTATGGAAAAAATTAGAGACCAAACTAAACTTCAGCTCAGCTTATCATTCGCAGACCGATGGTCAAACCGAAGTGGTGAACCGAAGTCTAGGAAATTTATTGAGGAGTTTGGTTGGAGAAAATTCTCGATAGTGGTTTTGCGTGCTTACAGAAGCAGAATTTGCTTATAACGATTCGCCCAACCTTAGCACGGGTAGTAGTTCTTTCCAGATCCCATACAAAATGCACCCATGTGGAGTACATGAGTTATAGGATTTGGGTCAGTTGGAGCGTAGGAGTGCTAATGGTGAAGATTTCGCAAAGGCAATCAACGATCTTCATGAATAGGTGAAATTAAAATTACAAGACAATAGTCAAAGATACAAGCAAAAAGAAGATTTGAAAAGGTGGGAGGTACAATTCAACATAGGAGACCGGGTATTAGCACACCTACGCTAGGAGAGGTTTCCTACAGGCGAATACAACAAGTTGAAATGGAAAAAAATTGGGTCTTACAGGATTCTTCAAAAAATTTCTGCAATGCTTATGAATTCCAGTTACCCCGAGGTATTGGAATTTCACCCATTTTCAATGTGGCAAGACATGTATCCCTACATTGTGGAAAATGAAGAAGATAGTTCAGAAAGACAAACACGAGACACCCAGAATGAGAATGATTCGTGGATTAAACAAATGCTCCTAGCAAAGCCTTTGGAGATCGAAGAGATCCTAGACACGCAGGTGGCCACACGAACTCGAAGGACAGAATATTTGCAGTACCTAGTCAAGTGGAAGGGCCATCCTATTGAAGATAGTTCTTGGTTATATGTTGGCCAGATTCAAAGTGCCAGGTACTCTATTGAAGAGCTCATGGACAAGAGCCATGAGTTTAATTTACCCCAGGAGTCTGATGTAGGAGCATTCGAGTGAAAATGTGACAGCTGGGAAATTTTTTTCTTTTCTTTTATTTTATTTTTCTAGACAGAGAGGAAAACGTTTTGAGTTTCTATTTATTTTATTTCATTTAAAATTAAGGTTGACTCAGCCATTGTTTGTTTTTAAAATTAGGCAAGAAGATCAAGATAGGATTAGTTAGGTACTTATTTGAAGAAACTGCTAGAAAACTGAAAAGTAATTGAGGAACAGTTCCTCAACTATAAAGAAACTACTAATAACACATTGAAAAGGAAAACCCAAAGCTAATGGAGGGGCTGCTATCGAGAGAGGAGAGAGAGCCTAGAAATTGTAATTTACAATTATTTTGAATCTCTATAGAAGCAAACAATTCTAAAATATGTCATTAAGGAAGTAGAGTAGTTTTATTATTTCTTTCCTTGTGCATCGATGTTTCAGGAATCAAAATGAAAGTGAGACAATGAAACAACTCATTAAAGAATCTGAATAACATCGACAAGAATCTTGTAACAGGAAGCATCTCAAACTGAGAACCAAAAGAAGGTACACCAACATATACAATACAATTTTTTTCCTTTTTCCTCAACAAAAAAAAGGTACTATTATATTCAAGTATTCAAACATTCCTGTACATTTCATTTCATTTTTCCATTTAACAAATTTCACTGTACAAAATCTATAACCTTGGAAATCATGGAGGGTTCCAAACCCATGAAAACCAAAAACATTACAATCCACAGGCTAGACGCTAATCAAACAGTGAGGGCATGAACACCTCTGAGACCACATACATACACGAAGGAATGGAAACCCCAAGGGTTATACCTAATTACAGACAGAACAAGCAATATAGAAATTACAAACATAACAAGCAACAAAGCAAGCAAGAAACTGCTACAGCCACAAAAAGACACTACCCAGGTTTTCCCTAAGCCCATGAATAGTCTGAAGGATGAAGCTGTGGAGCAACGTTCCCCTGGAAGGACCTGCACACCACCACAGAATAGGGCAGCGGTTAGATAGGGTCGTGATACCAAAACCACAGTGAATAGCAAACCAAAAGAGGAGCAAGGGTTTTACGTAGAGGAGGACTGATTCCACGATGGAGGATGAGTGCCGAGACCCACAATAGAGGGTTTCTACCAACATAATTGCCATGAACGCGTTTTTCCTACTCACCAAGGAGCTAAAACGTTAGAACCTCAAAAACAAAGGGTGAAATTGCAATCAAAATGAGAGGATTACCTGAGAGTGAGTTCATCGAGCCGTCCTATGCAGTAGCTAGGCAGGAACCTATGTTTACAGAGCCGAACCATTACCAAACCCAACATCATACATACAAATCACCACAAAACAGAGAAAAAATGAAGCTTGATCCAAATGATAGAGACAAATAGACTTGCAAGTGGAAAATGACCTGAAACCCTACAAAAACCGGAGAAGTGAATCACTAGATAGAGCAAGTAGAGGCACCACACCAACAAACCACCACAGGATACAAGTGAAGTACAACAAACCACCATATGGGACAAGCAAAGCATGACACTTACCAACCATCGCAAGAACTAGGCGAAAGCACTGAGTACCCACAGAGCCAAACCATAACAAAGAAGGAATGAATTCCAAATACCCTTACCAAAAGTGATAACCCATGGTTGCAAGCCTGAGGCTAGTACAAAGGGCAGGCAGAATACCATAAATCACATTAAAACCTTGCCATAGACTTTAATTCGAAACAAAAGAATTAAATGGTCACAGCTACGTGTCCCTCCTCGAGATCGCCACCACAGGTGAATAATAGTCTTGCCTTAATTCTTGTGAAATAATGGATCATATGATTTATATTGAAATCATAATTTGAGTGAATTATAATTTGGGTGATTCTATTTTTGAAATGGAATTTTTCTTCAATGTTTCTTGCTCCTTCCTTTTTTCTATAGGTTATAGTTTTTGTTAGTGTTGACTCAAATCTTAGTTTTTCTCGGTTGTTCATAGAAGTTTAGCAAGCTATGGTCCTAGTTAAAGACAATGGTAGGATTGTAACTGGTCCTAGCTAAAGACAATGGTAATATTCATAGTTTCAGTGGTTATTTTCCTTTAAAGAGTATTAATGAGTGACATTCATAAATTCATTTCAACAAGTATTGATTTATTAGGCATTAGTTTAAAGTCACTCGTGTTAATTCAAGTCAAATCAAGGGTTCAAATTTTAGCTTGGGCACATCATCAACTAACAATTAAAGGATTAATAAGAATAAATCGATTCCAAAGTTATAGTGTTCCCTAGCCCTAACTTAGTACATCTTTCTCAAAATGCTTAATATATTGTGTCAAACAACATTATATCAACACTCAAATAGAGTCTCTCTAGTTGTGGAATTCAAAATTTTATATTTTTTTTAAGTTTTCTATAATGAAAATGTTTTAATTTTGGAAGTTGATCTTTGGTAATGTATTTCAGTAAAAAACAATTTAAGCTATAGGCATATAGCATATGGGATACATAATGTAAAAACTTTGAACCTTTTCTAGTAGTGCTTTCCCATGTGATAGACCAGTAGGTAGTGGTAAATTAATCTAATAGAAATTGTTTGAAACATGAGATGCATGACGTTAATTATTTTTATAGTATGATATTGTAACTATTAATGCTCAATGAAACCTAAATTGTTGGTAAAATTGTTGAAATTGAATTTTGAATGTATAAATGGATTTAATGGCCTAAAAAACTCACGTTCCAGTTGGAATGTAGTTTTGATATTTGCAATTTGGACAATTCTTCTAAATTTTTGGCTAGATTTTGGACAAAATTGGCCAAACAAATATATACCAGGAAATACTTCAAAATATAGAATGTTTAGAGACAAATGTGGATTATAACTCTAAATCTATTAGATAAACTCATTTTGTTCACATGACCTATAAAGCATGGCATTGAAATTATTCAGCAATATTCATGAAAAAGTGAGAAAAAAGGTTATCACATAAATCTAGTCATTTACCCTAATACCAACTTCAAAAATAAAAAATATTTTATGATATATAATACTTAGTAAACCATAAACCATTTCCATATCTTAATTATTATACCTACAATCACAACACACATTCAATAACCATACTAACCTCACAAAAATTTATTAATATAATTTAAAGTTTTAACCACACTCCGTAACAATTAAAAAAAAAAACAGAGAAAACAATCCCAAACCATAATATTTCTAATAATATGTTACACCATAAAATGAAGAGTTACATCCTTAACTTTTGATTTATAAATTGATATGAGTAAGTGTTACCACTTTTACTTTTATTTTTATTTATAATAATAATAATATCCTTTTTAAGGCCATAGCAAGCCAGACAACCAAATTGGTGTATGAGACCCCCTTGTTTATGGGACAAGGGACCAACTTCACGCAATGATTTGACTGCTAAGCCTATGAAGGAATACATACTCTACCCCCTCTGGTTTTGAACCATGACCTCTTAGGAGGAAACACATGCTCTTAAACATTAGGCCCACTCAAGCTATATATATATATAACACTACTTCAAAAATATCCCAAACAATTCATAAATAATATTGAAATCAAAATGATAAAGAGTATTATGCCATAAATCCAACCCAATATTAAAGTGACGAAAAATGTTATCTAGTCAATCCAAAGCAAATGCATGCACCTAAAACAAATTTAATCAAACATACAACTTGCAAATATAATAGATATATATTTAAATGTTACTTGGCATTCCAAATCATTCCTTGACTAAGCAAAGTCAAATTCAAAAGTTTGTACCCTAATCAATGAAGAGGACTTTGAATTTTTCCTTCAAGTATTACGTAACAGACTTGAAAACTAAATTTCCGGAAAATTTCTCGCCATTACAAAGACTTGGTAACAATTTTGGTCAAAGTAGTTTCATGATATGTGGGACAAATTAAATCAATTTTAACAGAATTCCAATGTAAAATCTTCTACGGTACAAGTAAGGAATAAATCGACATTCTCAATGGAATCGAGGTGATCTGTCGTGCAATTTTATGGCCACATGTTTCTCTCAGGAACGTCTTTTCTATTTACACTCAAGAATTGGCTCATGGTTCCATTCATATGAAGTTAATTTGACAATGCAGACTTCTATTTTGGTCTGCAAGTTGAATTTGACAATGCAGGCTCTCCCCCACATTAAGGACAACATTCATGATGCATTGATGACAACATTCTTGATTTCTAAAACTTGACTGTGTCAGGACCCTATACTACTAGTGTAACCCATTATTGCTATTAGTACAGCCCCCTTATTATATTGTTGTACCCATGTAGTCCCCATATTGTTACTATTGTGCCCCATAGAAGCCCACTATTGTTATTATTGTGCCCTTACATTATTATTGTTATGTCGGCTCTGATTATATTATGACTCCTCAGACTCCTATATATAAAAAGGAGGTCTTGTCATTTGTATCATCGAAGAATTGTTCATTTGTGTAATGTAAAGGTGGCTGCCCACTCAAAGAGGCTGAATTCTAAGGCGTTGATCTATCTTTTCTATCTTTTCGTGAGCTGGTTTCATAACAGACTGACTATTGGAGACTCACTGATATGGACGTTGTGTAGTGTATCAATAACCTGTGGATCCATAACAAATAGTTCCATAGCTAATAGTTCCATAGAAAATTCCATATCGAATTTCTATGCAACTGCCAATTTAATCTTTGGGAGTAAAAAAATGGCGGAGATGGCTAAAGAATCTCACAACCTTATGGTGTCAATTCTAGAAAGAATAATATATTGAAACATCGAGGAAATACAACTCATAAGAATGGAGGGAGACATCAAAGGCTCGTATTTATGGAATGCCAAATGGAGAAACATGCAACTTAATCAAAATCATAATATTTGGTAAATCAAATAAGTAAACTTATCATTCTTTTGGGAAGACTAATGGAAACAATGGCCCAAATATACAGGGACAAAGGTAGAGAGTAAAAAAGCAAATGATTTTATAAGGGAAAACTAAAATAGCTCAATATTGGATTCATTGCTACGATCATAGACAATGGTAGTTGTCATTAGTCTATGAATATTGATCATAATATTCAATATCAGTAACCATAGAACTAGAGAGAAGGGAATTTATAACACAAACAAGGCAAGATATTCTAATACAGAGTTGTCGCTTTTCAAGAGAGTTTATCTATATAGAGTCCTACAACATATTGTTATGAGATATGGACCATAACGTCCAAATCAAGTGGGAAAAACTTTGGAACTTCAAATTTTGGCCCAAAGTTACTTTATTTTTATGGCTCCTAATGTGAGAACAACCGTTAACTTGGGATAAACATTAAAAAATAGGATTTCAAGGGCCATGTATAAGTAAACTCTACTTATCCAATCCTAAAACCGCAAAGGATATATTCAACGCATATAACTATCCCTCTAAACTATGGAATAGGATGGCTATCATCCTTCATCAATCACATCAAAACAAAATTAATTTGTTAACAACTATAGAGGAATGGAGAACCTCCCCTTACTTACAACCATTTGTAAACAAGGTATGGCAGCTATTTGTAGGATTCATAATGTGGGAAACTTGAAAGGAAAGAAACCAATAAATCTTCAAAATCAAACCATCCTCCCTAGATACCATCTAGCACTCCATAATCATAAAATTAGAGAAATAATTATTCTTATCCCCTTGAATAATCAATGTTGGGAGTGTAATAAACAAGAAAAATGGATCCTTCACAATCTCAACCTTCAAAAAAATTATTTGTGGCCCATATTTACCTCCCAAAACATAAAATATCAAGCCCTAGACATTGATCCCCTCCCCTAGTCATCTTTACAAATATCAAATTTGAGTGTGCCTCAAAGCGAAACCTTCGTCCTTACATCTTTGGTGGAGTCTTTAGAAATTGCTCTAGAAAATGAATGCAAAATTATGTAGGAGATATAGACATTGAAAGTAACAAAGCTACAAGAATATTTTCACTAAAACAAGCTTGCTTAATGATAGTTCATAGGAAAAAAATTTAGAATTTAATAATAGAAGGTGACACCCAAAAAAAATTATGATGATAAAATACAACAACATGAATCTCGCCCTTCCAAAATCTCAAAAATTTTGTGACCAAATTCAAGTTTAGAAAATGTGATGGATTTTTTAAAAGAAATTGTTACTCCCAATCTCTCTCATGTGAGAAGATATGATAATAGGCTTCTATAAAAGTTAGCCAATAAAGGGATCAATTATAAGATAGGGATATTGGACAGATATTGGAATCAAAATATTCCATATGCTCTAAGATCTAAATGCAAGGAATTCGCTGAAAAACATTATGCTCCCCGCAATGGGTTCTTAAAAGTGGGATAGGAACACACACATTAAAATGATAGCCGACTTCATAAATGATGGGTTTATATGCCACCAAAATGGAAGTATGAATGCAATATGTAGTGTATCTTAATGGTGTAACATAACACAAAGGAGCATGTGAGTGGTTCCATTATGGTATTTAGTGTGATAGGTTAATCCAGAAGAACAATCAACCATGGAGACTGCATTTGATCTTGTCCCTAGTATAATTACACCAAACCTGAAGGAAAAGCAGAGTAATTATGATAGAAAATGGTGGATGAGGAAAAAATCATGGAAAATAGTTTAAATTGGTATAATCTGGTGGAAGTTACAACATGGAAGGCTAGTACTAATTATTTAGTCTACTACAATTTGCATGGAAATTGTTTTTCCACTCCTTATGATTCTGTAATTGTAATTCATGTTTATTATTTTTTTGGAGGTCATTGTGTTTTGGGGGGTATGTGACGTATTGATTTTTGTAGTAATGTCCTTGTTCTTGAATATAATTGAATTCAATGGGTTAAAGGTGAAAATTTTAGGACCCAATACAGTTGGTTGAAGTCCTAGAATTCCCTGCACTATAGTTCCATGGTAATTATACTTTTGGTTTTCTATCAACTTTCAAGCGTTTTTGTTTCTATTTTTATTCTCAAACTCTCTTTCGTAGTTGGTCAACTCTCTTGCCAATCCCATGGTCCTTTACTAGCTTCTAGTTTGATTCTGATATATTTCTTCTTTTTTCCCATCACCTTATGATCTTTGGTGGCACACCCACCACTTACCCGCCCCCCTCTCCCCACTTCTTGGTTTCTCTAGAACTAATTTATTTAAGGTTGTCTCTAGCCGTGGAAGTCAACCAAAATTTCCATATGGTTCATATGTTTTTCTAAGTCTTATGTAATGAAAATGTTTTTATTTTAGAAGTTCATCTTTGGCAATGTATTTCAATATTTTTTTTAAGCAATAGACCTATTGCATATGCAATACATAATCTAAAAACTTTGAACTTTTGTTATTGGTATGGTTTCCAAGTGTCATGCTAGTAGTTAGTGGTAAACAATTATATATTTCTTTTTTTGAAATCTAATATAAACTATCTAACCTTATAATAAAAAAAGCATGATATGCATGACATTAATTATTTTTATAGCATGATATAGTAACTATTAATATTGAATGAAAAACTACAAAAAATGGAAATGATAAGGCATGGGACAAATCTAAACATTCGAATTTTTTGGATTTTTTTCTAATAACCATCACTAAAATCCTCGTATGTAATTATATGTGAAATTGTTGAAATTGCATTTTTAAATGTATAAATGGATTTATTGCTCTAAAAATGCTATATTTGACTTGGAATGTAATTTCAATAATTGATATTTTCAATTTGAAGAGTTTTTCTAAATTTTTGGTTAGATTTTGGATAAAATTGGTCAAAAAAATATATACTCTCAAAAACTTTAATAAGTAGAATGTTTAGAGAGAAATGTGAATTATAACTCTAAAGCTCATAGTGAAAATAAATCCATTATATTTAAATAACTTATAAAACATAACATTGAAATTATTGAACAATATTCATGTAAAAAATGAATAGAATATTATCACATAATCATAACTCATTACCTTAATACCAACTTCAAAAATAAAAACAAAAAATTTTTGTTAAAAAAATACTTTATAATTTGTAAACTATTTCCATATCTTAATTGATATACCTACAATCAGTACACACCTTCAATATCCATTTTAACCTATAAAATTAAAAAAAAATGTAGTAATATAGATTAAAAATTTAACATAAAAAAATATACCATTCACAACAAAATACAATAAAAACGAATCACAGTCAAAGAAAAACCTAAACAGTCCGAAATCAAGTCCAGAAACGCCCATAATATATCTAATGATAGGTTATACCATAAGTATAGAGTTACATCTCAACTTCTAAAATTATGCTTTGATATGAATAATTCTTGCACCTTCTATATACAGAGCAACTACATGCCAAACACTAGTGGCAAACTATGACAAACAAACCCTAAATAAAGACTACTGGCAAACTCTGACAAACAAATCATAAATAATATTCACATCAAAATGATAAAGAATATTATGCTATAAGCAGCCAAATATTAAAGTCACGAAAAATGTTATCAGGTCAATCCAAAGCAAATACTTGGACATAAAACAAACTGGAGTCAATGAAGCACACAACTTGCAAATATAATAAATATATATTTAAATGTTACTTGGCATTCCAAATCATTCCTTGACTAAGCGAAGTCAAGTCCAAAAGTGTGTACCCTAATCGATGAAGAGGACTTTGAATTTTTCCTTCAGTATTACGCAAGAGACTTGAAAACTAAATTTCCGGCAAATTTCTCGCAACAATTTTAGTTGGAGCAGTTTCATGATATGTGGGACAAATTAAATCAATTTTAACAGAATTCCAATGTATAATCTTCCACGGTACAAGTAACGAATAAATCAACATACTCGATGGAATCGAGGTGACCTGTCGTGCAATTTTATGGCCACATGTCTCTCTCGGGAAAGTCTTTTCTATTTACACTCATGGTTCTGTTCATACGACTCCTGCGCTACAAGTTATTGTGTTATTTTGACAATGCAGAATTCTGTTTTGGGCTGAAAGTTGACTTTGATAATCCAGGCTCGCCTCCACATTAATGGTATTATTCATTATGTATTGATGACAGCATTCAATAGCAAGTTAGAGATGGTTGTCTTTACTGCTGGTTTGACAACTGAATTATGATAGGTTTTTCCACCTGTGAATAAATGTACAAGAGAAATTGTTTGGAAAGATTTAACAAAAAAAAATTACCATAAAGAAACACTTTTATTGTATAGCTGGTTCCATATCTTAATATTTTCTAATTTGCACTTGATTGAAATAATAAATCAATGAAAGTTTGCTTCCATGGCTTAGTAATTTTTACTTTGCACTTGATTGAAATAATAGATCAATAATACCCTTGTTGTAATCTTTGTGAAATAATGGATCATGCTATTTGTAGTAAAAGCATAATCTCAGTGCATTAATTTTTGAAATGGAATCCTTCTAAAATGTTTTTGTTCTTTTCCTTTTATTATAGGCTATTGTGTTTCTCAAGGGAATGTTTGTGGAGGAGGGGGCCGATAAAGAACTACATCGATTCATTTCAGAATTGGCCTTGATTCTAGGACTAACACCAAAGCAGAACTAATAGCAGTTTGGCCACTCTTCACCTTAGCTAAGCTAAAAAAACATTAGATGCATTCAAATTTTTTGTGACTCTAAATGTGTTATCGACTGGTTGACTCAATTAAGGTCCTAAATCTAGCAGCATGGAAGCTCAAAATAGAAGAAACAAAAGCTAATTTTCAGGATATCAAATTTCAACATATATATAGAGAATATCTCTCAGCTACAGACAGGCTAGCAAAAAGTGCTTTAACACTAGATTGAGGCTACATATTATATGAAGAACTTGATGGCAGCTTTGTCCAAGGAGTACAGTCCATTCCCATAGCTCTTATGAACAATATTTCAGCTTGTTCGCAGGTTGACTCTTGAACTTCACAAAGCAAAGAGTAAAACATTTCACAGCACTGCAAGATATAACACTTTTTCTAACATTTTTTTGGCTCACTGTATTCCAAAATTATCAATTTCTTTTTGACATGATGGTAATGTGTCCCACCATTGTACACAATGTTTCTTGGACAAGGTGGAATTTGTAGTTATTTGATGCAAGACAGTGACGGAGGTATAACTCTTTGTGCAGATCTATTGGTTGTTTTTATGTAGAAAATTTTGAAAAGCAGTATACAATAGTGTACATCGTAATTTTTGTTATTCCCTGAATAGAAAAAAAGTAACATTTACAGTGAAAAAAAGGCTACAAATTTTTTCACTATTTCCCCAAATCTTACTTTATGGTTAAACATGATGTTTTTCATTTTCACATCTTCCCAAGCTAGAAGGACTCTTGCTCACAAAAGTGTAGTAAGCTATGGTTCTACTGAAAGATAATGGTAGGATTTGTAGTTATAGTGGCCCTTTTCCTTTAAAGAGTATTAATGAGTTAAATTCAAAAAATAGCTTTAACGAGTATTTATTTATTATGCATTATTTTTAAGTCACTTATTCTTAATTCAAATTAGATACAAGGTTTAAAATTTAGTTTGGTCACTTCAAAAATTATCAATCAAAGGGTTAGTAGGAATAAATGGATTTCAGAGTTGTAGTGTTCTCTAGCCTACTATCACCTATGGTATGTCATTATTAAAATGACTAAAACAATTGTGCCAAACAACATCTTGTCAACACCCAAGTAGGCTCAATTCAACCTTATTCAACATGTTTTTGAACCATAGTATTCTCTCCTAGAGGAAGCCATCCTAAGAGGTTTTGAAACATTTCCTCCCACTCATCCCCATCCCCCATAATGGAATTCCTTATGACAAGGCTTTCCAATTCATATTTCATGAGCTTTCATATCTCATGAGCTAAGTGTTGAGTATGTTGGCAGTTGATTTTATTGATGCCAAGTGATATCAATTTCAGAGTGACCCTATTGATTTTTCATCCCTCGTGCTTATGTTGTTATTAATGTCTTCGTTATTTTTGTTAATAGTGTGATAAATTTATCATGACTCTAGTTTTTTTAGTAACCTATATTTGAAGGTATTTTGTTTTCGAGTGACCTATTCAAAATCACATGAAACGTTCTTGGTTGGATAGCCTACTCAAAGATATTTCTAATGGTATATGGCACTTATTCTAAGCCTCAAGGAGTGAAGAAAAATATGAGTTTGATATTATCTAGTTTAGGCATGGTTTTGATGGGTCATGGTTTCATGACCACAAGAGATCTTGTCATACGAGGGGTCGAGCTAGGTGTATGATATTTAAAAGGCTAGTTGGGTAGATAATTAGATTGAATCGAGCTCTTAATGTTTTTTGGGCATCTAAGGTGTGAAAGGAACAATAGGTAACACACAACAAATGAAGCCAGATAGCGGATTTCCTAGCAACAAATTGGAGGTGGACCTGAGAAGATATAGAAAGGCGACATGACAGAGACATGTGGAAGATGATGACATGGCACCCATTAGTCATGACAAATGGCAATTGGATTTGGCCTTTTTGGGTGTCCAAGTGGCCCTTTTCCGGGTGAACGTGATAGTGATGTCACAACGATATTCTGACATGACAAACGATAAACATTGACATCGTAGTGACATGGACATGACATGGCCCAACGTCCATAAGCCATTGGTGCATAATGGAAGCGACATCTAGTAGGCCTAATTAAACTCATGTGGCACCACGTTACATGATAGTAAATTACATAGGCAAAAGAAATCAGACCGCCCTTATTAAAGTTCGAATAGTTAGGGTGGCCTCAAAGTGATTTCTTCACCATCATTTTCTAATTGAATCACAGGATCACAAGCCACACTTTAAAATATTTCTAGATATTTAATTGCACATAGGACAAAATGTGGACCCCCAATTTTATTAATTTTTGAATAGTTGGGGGTGGTGGGGTGGAAAAGTGACTTCTCCACTGTCATCTCTAATTGGATCACTTGGTATACCCTAGAAAGTTTTGGATGTTTAACACTGGATGAATTGCATCGGTCAAGGCCTAAGCATCCTTGGGGCTTAAGAACTTGGTTCTGGCCCATGGTCACATGCATAAAGGAGTTGAAATCAAGGGGCTACAAGATGGAAATTTGGGTGCTTTGGGTGCCAAATTTCAATTAAAAGACAAAATGTGTTAAAGTTTCATAAGGAAAAATTGAAGAAGTCGTGTCTATAAAAGTTGGAAAAGTAAGCGAGAATTGAGTTGCTTGCATGCAAATCAAAGGACTATAGTTTTTGTTGACTCACAGATGCACATGAAGCTCAAACAAAGCAAAGAGAAAATACAGAGTTGAGAAATAGAGAGAAGAGAAGAAAAACTGAGATATAGTTGGCTAAAGGTCTAGCTACAAATCAGTTAAGATCTACAACTTCCTTGAGTTTGAGAATTGCAGATCTAAAGTGTTGAGAATTAATTGACATAAAATAAATTTAAATGAGAAGATATAAGGGGGACGGGTTATGATTGGAAAAGGAATCTTAATTGAATCAAATAAGCAGAAGGATGGAGGGTGTTATAGAAAAATATCAAAGAAGATATTCAGATATAAGAAGTTTGTGTCAGTGGTATTTCAATAAAATATCATCATATTTAAGTCTGAAAATGTATGAAATAAGTGATCTGATAGGATGAGAGAGTAGTTTATTGCATATCAAGGGATTGAAGTCTCCTTCACGTTGGTTTTTGTAAAGATCAAGGATTTGGCACTTCCAGAAAGTGGGTGCTTACAAAGAAAAGGGCTTTGAAGCCTCCTGCAAGTTGGTGCCTTCATAATTTGATGTAATGTGGAGTTGGTGCTTGCATTTACATCATAGTAAAAAAGAATTTGTGGCTTTCTCCTGTATTGGTTTCCACATAAACATCTCGTGTTCAAAATTTATATGATTGTTTCATTGTTTCTTTGGTGCATTAGTGCATTATATCATTCAAGTCTCCAACCCACTCTCCAGAAACAAAGCCTTGTATGTCCAACGCTCTTTCCAATCTTAGTCTTCTATGATAGCATAATCCATAATCAGTAGTTCAACACAAATTCTTGAATACACTCTTTATTATTGTTTAATTCTCCCTTGATAGTTTTGACATATACCTACTCAATACTCCCACTACTTGTGGGATGTCCAGTCTAGTACTAACAATTGCATACGTCAAACTTCCAACTGCACTGGAATTTGGAACACAAGACATGTCCTATTCCTCTTCATATTTCATGAGAGAATAGTATACAGATGATTTTACACCTATTGGAATAGGGAGGTATAAATCATGTGTTCAATTGGGAGTGCACCAACAATAATACCCTAATGGGAGGAAAGGCGGCTAACAAAGGAAAGGAACAAGAAGTTTAGCAATGAAATTTCAGACCAACTGGCCTCTCATTTAGTGACATATCAAAATAGGCTCTTGGTTTCCATGGACCTAGAAATAAACTAGATTAATTTCTCCTTATCTCACCCTTCAGTGCAATCACTCCCATCTAGGCCACAATTTAGGATAGTGGATTTACCTATAGACATGAATAGTGTCCCCTTGCCCGATAAAATTACTTTACACAAGAAAGAAGGGGAGATGATATATAATGAGTTAAGAAATGGAGCCTTAACCATCAGCAAGGTTGATAAGTTTTTGGAAAAAGAAGCTACTAAGGTAAAATAGGAGAAGGCCAAGTAAATATCCCTCCATCTCCAAAACAAGGGCTACAAATAGATAACTATCAAGCCAAGGGTGGATCCCAATGATAAATCCACCATAGATTCCATTACCAAAGGCTCGCAATCCAAAATTCAATCACTAATTATGCAGCAGCTTAAAATCCCTATTGTAAAGCATGTACAGAGCAAATAATTGGCACAAGTTGAAAACTAGAAGGAAATATTGGCCAAGGAGTTGATTGAAAGGAATAATTAAATGGTGGAACTTAAGTTGAAGGTAGCTGAGTTGCAGCAAAAGATTGATTCCCATCTATGATGGCGTGCTAGATAACCCATAGAATCCCACTCAATTGTTAACCAAGGCCCTCATAGAGATGCAACTATTAGAGAGTGAACTTAAAAGGATCTATATTGACCTAGATAATGCTAAGAACACACTAGAAAATAAGGAGAAATAGCTCAAGTCCACCCAGGAAAGTGTGGATCAAATCAATAGTAAGTATCAAGTGGCACAAGATGAGATAAAAAAATTGAAGAATAAGTTAAAGGGAAACATGGCCCTCGTCAGGGCTAGGAAGGTAATGTGGGATGATATCATTTTTGAAATAAGGAAAATATGGGAAAATCTACAACTAGTCACGGAACAAAATGTTACAATAAAAACCACTTAATTTTTTGTCCTATCAGCCAAAGAGGACAATGCTAGGAATGCCAACATTGTTGAGAAGTTCATCAAGATCCTAAATGAGAAATCAACTGATGAATCGAGTGAAATAGCCATTGTTTACAGGAAATGTGTAATCATATAAGTCGCCAAAGTGATCCAGAAGAAGGAAGCAGGGGATAGGACTGAAATGTGTGTAAATAAGCTGGCAAACTTGGTTGCAACATTCAACTCTAATTTCGACAAGCAGACTAGAGTGGGGTTACCTAGATATTGGGATTTCCAAGGATAACTGCTATCATGGGAGAAGTATGAGCAATTGTTAGTTGAGGCCAAGAGTAAGGTGGACTCATCGCATGAGAAGACTACCACGCTCAAGGGTAGAACCATAGTGAAATACCTGCACAAATACTTCTCGTTGTTTTGGCTCATGAAGACCTTGTTCATGGTCAAGATAACTTACACTGAGCTCATGAATTTAAGGATGGCCTAGAGTACCCTTATTCACACTCTTATACTATACCCAGTTATGTGGAAAAGATGTATCCAATTGGTTAATGCACTACAAGTCCAGGTAGTGGATCATGGGTTCACTTCGAAGGATTAAGTGAGTCAACATTAAAGATCACTTCTAATTGAAATCATATCATATCTCATCCATTTGGGCAATTTCGTAAATATTTTATTTTTCAAGAAAGGATGAAGTTGTTATGTAATTATTAGAATAGTTAGGCCTTTGGCAACCTCGCACAACTGATTAGTTTAGATAGTTTTTCCTCTATAGGATATTTTTGGTAACTATTTTTTGTTAGGGCTCTCCCTATAAGAGGGAAGAGGAACTCATTTGTAAGGGACCTTAGATTTTCATGCCAAGAGGCTGCAATATTCTACAAATTTTGCAAGTTCTGAGGTCATTTGGTGATTCCAAACACTGATATGTGGAGTATGCATTCCCATCATTGTTTACCATTTTTATATGTGTTTCTTTCCTCTTAGAAATCTTGTAATTTTAGATGCTAGAAATCAATCTTGTATGACATATTTATGTATGTCATGTCATGGAAGATGGTACTTGTAGGTGTAAGATTAAAAGCCTTAAAATCCGATCTGTGGTTTCTAATTTCATTTCCTTTATCTATACATTATTCTGCTAAATTTTAGTGCACAGGATTTTATTTCTATCCCTATGCACTAGATTTTCTTATGTTATCTCTTCCCTCACCTATACTACAACAACTAAAGAAGCTTCACTATCTGTGTGTAGGCTACCATGGCTAAACTTTAATTATTTGGAAAGAAATATTGTTAATGTGTGTAATGTGGTTAGTCTCTAAGTATTATTATTGAAGAAGACTTAAATCTTTTTATATTTAACTCTTGAGCAACAATGATTCATCTTCATGAGACTTTAAGATATCCTACGCACTAATAGTTTTCCTCAACCTGGGGGTTGTCTCTAGGATAAACAACATCTTTCTAAAATCATTTTTGGGGAATGAATTAAAATATATTTCGATGGGTATGATTTGAGCATTCCTTTTATATGGTGAGAAAATTAAGTGTGGGTTGAGATTTTTCACCTAACAAAGTCCTTACATTGTAACCCTAATTTTTATGAGGCCTCATACCCGTTTAGATACCTCTCAGCAGAAAATACCTCTTATCTTTGACCAAGAAAGAATTGCTTCTAAGAGAATTTTGAGAGAAATAAAACCTAGAACTCCAAATCCCATGGTTTTCACCTTAGAGGCCTAAACGTCTAACTCTCATAAACCTAAAATAAAATATCCTGAAACCTCATCCATAGTTCTAGATTTTTCAAAAGAACATTTTCCTCCACCTGGATTTTAAATTTGAAACCCTAAGTCTAAAGAGAGTTCTATCAGTTATGATCCTTTTACATATCATACCTTCCCAGAAGTTGAAGGATTCAAAGATATTATCATCACGAGTCCATCTCAAAATCCCACTGTTGTCTCGCACCAAATCTTATCCAATGTTGTTCACCCAACCTCTTAGTTAGGCCTTGTAGCAAAAAAATTTCAACCTCCTTTGCTAAATATGGTTGTCCCTGGTTTCTTACTCAAAAAATATGCTCCTCTTAATCTACAACAACCTTTGAATGGAATGCCCCAAGTATATCTTAAGCACCTTCTTCAATTCATTGAAGAAGATGATGTCGTAACCCAAAAACCTATTGAGATAATTTGTGCATTTACAGAAAACTTAAATGTAAAGGACTTGGATGTATTCCTGAGGCTATTTGTCTAGTGCTTATATGGGGAGGTTGGAAAAGGGTTTAAGACCTTACCAAATTATTCAATCAACGCCTGGGAGGAGTAGGAGAACACTTTTATGAAGAAGTGGGGAGAGAAGAAAGTCCACGGGTATTTCTTAACTGCATTTAATGAAATAAAGAAGAGGTAAATTGAAAATGTCATAGAATTTATAAAAAAAATTCAATAAACTACATAACATATTGCCTCTTGATATTAAACCCCCACGGGAGGCATATAATGTGGTGTTTACTAGAGCCTTTCAGCCATATTTTGGGTTTATCATCAGAGAGAGGAAATCCCACACACTAGACTAAATCCATATTGATGTTATGGAAGTTGAAGCAAACTTTGCATCTATAGGTAAGTCAAAAGGAAAGGGAGAACATGGTGATAGGAGAAGAGGAAAAGAAGAAGCCAACTCATCTGGCCAAAAGAGGGATTCCCAAGAGCAAAAGTTGGATGAGATGAATAAGTTGATTAGAAACATTTCAAATAAACTAGTGAAGATAGAGTTGGAAAACAAAAATCCTCATCGATAGATCCAACAGGGCACCGAAAAAAACTTCAATCCCTAGTATAGAAGACCCCCTTTGCAACTGTTACAAATAGAGACAAAAGACTAACAAGATCAAGCTTCTAATTAGAAGATGATCCTGAGGAAAGTATTGAAGAGTCTATTGAGCTTCAAGAGAATCAATACTCTACTCTCTCATAAGAAGAAAATGAAATAGAAGCGTAGGGAGGAGAGGAAAATGATCAGAATGTCCCTTTAGATGAGGAGGATATAAATTCCTATGGTAAGTAGTTTTTAACTTCATGCACGCGCAATTACATAGGAGATATGATTTGAGGTCCAGGAAAATATCCCAAACACAAGACAAGAATGAAGAAACTATCCAACTTACTCCTCCAAAACAAACTGATAAAGGGGAAAAACCAACCAACCAGAGGAGAAACCTCCCATCCCACCAATTCTAAGTCAGAATATGAAAATGTATACAAAATACTAGTCTATGAAAAGCCCATACATCCATAAAATAAAGAAACAATTGAAATAGTGAAGGTCGATAGAAATCCCTCTATTTTTAGTTTACAAAAATAATTAGAGAAGGTGAAGATGTCCATTCCCTTGACTGAACTACTAAAACAACCTAGCTATAAAACCAAGTCTCCGAGTTCATGGATGTGTCTCATATTGCCTCATCACAAGATAGTTTAAATTTGTAGGAAGAAAGAAATGTAGTAATTTTTCTCCCCTGTGTGGAGTAGGAGGACCCTTCCACACCCCCATTCTATGTCACCTTAGTAATCCACGATTTATTGTTCCATAATTGCATGCTTGATTTGGGATACTCTCATAATCTTATGCCCTTGATTGTTATGGAATAATTAGGCCTGAAAATAGAAAAACCATTGATGAACCCCAGAAATGCATAACTATATGGGCTCATTTTTCCTCTTATTTCGACTTAATCCACCATTATCATTAATTTGTTTAATGTTTTTGAATATTTTTATGCTAATAGAGTGAATTGGGTTGGTCACTTTGCCATGTAGTCTAATGAGTGTTTATTGCAGATTTTTCGGACAATCTTGGACAAAGACAAGGAATTTATGAGCAAATGGCAGCCAAACTCGAGGAAAATAGGGAAGAGGACTTGTAGGGAAGGTGTCTCCTTCATTAATGACCCCTTTCCTTGAATCCTCCATTAGCATCTTGAAGCATAAAGGCCCACATTGATGATTCCAAGGGGCAGCTGAGCCAGTCAAGTAGGACTGTTATTTATCTTCAGTTCTAGGAAGTCGAGTTCCTTGATTTTAAGAGGATTTTTGGGACTCCCCATTTGTATAAATAATAAGACTTCGAGCCTCAGTAGTTTAGCCAGTTGTTAGTATATTTTCGCACTTTTGTGTAGTACATTGGTCAACTTATTTTCAAGGTCTTTTTGAAGGCAGTTTATATGATGTAATTCTTATTTTTTTGGATAAATGAAGATGAAACATTTTTTGAGCTAGAACTGATCTCTTTCAGAGGGCTGAAGCTTTTGGGTTAGGGCCCAACCCAAGCTCCCCATCACCTCCTTTATGTACTTATATGTTTTCTTGCTTCCATTCATGAGTTAATTTCTGTAGCATAGATGCATCTTACTTTGTTAAGTTAGGTTGCTTTTGATGATTAGCATAGTTGTTTTTGTATTAGTTGAGCAAGTAGGTTGCTGCAGTGACAAAATAAGATTCAGAAAGGCCACAGCAAGCCTTGATCTCCTTTCTCCCTTCTTGGGACTATGATTTGAGGTCAAGGCACTATTGCTGCCACCAAAAACACAGTTTTTGCTCTTTCATGCAACTGCTAGTGTGATAACTTGATTTGGAAAAGCTGATAGTAGCTTAGATTCACATGCTTAGATCATCTCCTGTTCATTTTCCATAGTTCTCTCACATGCTTTTCTATTCATAAGGTATTGTTCAGCATTTTTCTGTTTTTATGTCAGAAATTAGGTTAAGCTAGACAAAACTCTGTTTTTAGTTCTTTCGTTGGTAAATTTTTGATAAGTGAATGTGCATATCGCTTGTAGGACATCTCAGCTCATCATCCCTCCATGAAACATCCAACACTAGCTCACTTCTCCTAGATTTCCCAACTCATTCACAACAGTTCGCCAATCTGCCCTAATTTCTGCATTTTCTTCCATAAAGTTGCTTTCTTGCCATTTGAGAAAATCCAACCATCCCGTTCATTCCTGATATTCCTTGACAAGTTTTAGACACCTAAACACCTTCATCCAGGTTTCGTTTCCCCTTTCCCATCATTCTTCCACCTTCAAAACCCTAAAAATAGCTTTCAGCCTCGTCCTGTAGATCCTCCTATATAACTTCCTGTAGAGCCCCTGCAGCCTCCTGTAGAATTTCTTGTGAGTGATTTTTCAAAGTCTGATTGCAATGGAAATCTTAAAAAGGGTACTAGGGGCTTCTTGGGACCTCTCCACACCTTCCTCACGTTTTGCAAAATCCAATTCCATTTTCCTTTGCCACCAAATCTCTCCACAGTCACAACCAGTCAAATCACAAGCATAATAATCCCACATAAAAATACTCAAAAGTAAAAAAAGATGATTTCTTCTCATTTCCCTTCAAAAGTAGCTTGAACAAATGTATTTTACCTTTTGAGTAGTCAATGGCACTCACTTCATTGGTTTCCATCTCTTTTCTTGGAAAAATAAGGTTAGTGGGTAAACTAAGGTTTGCTAGGGTTTGCATTTCATTTTAGTTTTCCTTCTCTTTCTGCAAGTATAATAGCCCCTGTAGAGTTAGCTTTCTTCCATCATAGTAAAAGCTTCTTCTGAGAACTCATAGAAGTTGGCTTAAGCTCGTAGCGAACTTGCACCCGCTGATCAAGTGACAGCTTACAGTAAGAGCTAGTACTTGTGCATATAGCACCGTTGCTTCCAAGTTTGTTACGAACTACCAGTTTGATAAAATTAAAGAAGGAAACCCTAGGAGATACTAGAGCCCACCATTCTTTTTGGTGTTGTTACCGAGGAAGCGTCAGAGTATTTTGTGATTACTGCTTTCTTTTATTTTCTACCGCAACATTATGCTAAGTAGTTTATTTCAACAAAAGTAGGGTAGTTGTTTCATTTCAATTCTGCAAAAGTAGATTATGCATTTCCTGCATTCATTTCAATTCTGCAATTTCCATTTCAACAAATGTAGATTAGTCATTTCCTTCTTTCATTTCAATTCTGCAATTTCCATTTCAGCAAGCATAGATTAGTCATTTCCTGCTTTCATTTCAATTCTGCAATTTCCATTTTAGCAAAGTAGATTAGTCATTTCCTTATTTTCATTTAAGTTCTGCAATTTTGTTTCAGCAAGTTCATTTCAGTTAGTTGCAATTTGTTTTTCAATCCATTTCAGTTTTACAGGTACAAGAAAGAAAACACAAAAATCACGCAAAAAAGAGATTTCCTTTCATGCCTCGTAGGAACAGAGACAATTCAGAAAAATTCCTACCCAACACCCCCACCACATCACTAAGTCATCCTTTTCTCTTCTTTGGTGGCAGTGATCTAGAAGAACCTATAGGTGAACCTCCTAAGATAAATGAAGATCCTATAATAGAAGAATCGCAAGAAACCATTCCTCCTGAGACCATGGTTGATGACAAAAACGTTAGAGGAAATGGGGAAAGAATAGAAGGTGCCTTTCCTATCCAAGAGACCAATGGGGACACAAAAATGAAAAACATAAGTCCTTCAGCCTTACCTCGCTTCCATGGAATGACTACCAAAGATCCTGATACCTTCTTGTTTGAATTTGATGTTCTCTGTCGAGCCTATGATTATGTAGAAGACGAGCAGAAGTTGAAACTATTTCATTCTACCCTCAAGGATGCAGCATTGCACTGGTTCATGGGGTTACCTAGAAATAGTATCACAACTTGGGCTCAGATGCAGCAAGACTTTAACAACAAATACCGAGACTACTATAGGTCAAAGGATACCAAGGAAGAAATCTTCCGAATGACCATGGGAAGTGACGAATCTTTAGAAGACTATGAAGAGACGTTTCAACTCAGTTATAAAAGGGTCAGGTAGACACTTGACCCCGAATCTCTGAAGTTGGTCCTTCTCAAAGGAGTCCCTAAAGACCTTCTAGATACCCTCCATTTTCTAGCTGGGGGGGACATCTATCAATTACCTTATGATGATATAAAGACTATGTTTAGAAACCATTATAGGTCAGCTAGAAAGAGAGGTAGGGGAAGTCAACCTTTAGCCAGTACAACCTCATCTAGTTCATCTCTGAGAAATGAATTTGAGAATCGGCTGAAAGATTTCAAGAGTGAGATGAGGCAGACTCTTGCCATGCAAATGGATACCTTTCATATCAAAAGGAAGCAAGAGGAAGCTGAGAGAGCTTTGGCCATATTTTGTCCCAGATGCACTAGAAAGCATCCTAGGAACGAATGTCCATTGCACTCTATAGAAGTGTGTTTAGTCAGTGAAGAAGACCATCCTATGAATCAGTGCCCTTCCTTGCCTGGAATTAAAGCTACATATCAGGGGGTCGAAGGAGCCACTGAACCTCTCTATTTCATGAACCAAAGGAGGCCACATGGACGTAGACCTTACCAGCAGGGAATGCAATGGACATCCCAGGCCTATTACAACCCAAATCAAGCCACTTTGATGCCTTCTTGGGCCCCCCCTACTCATCCTTCCTGGTCCACACCCCATCCTTGGTCGTATCCACCTCAATACTATGCTCTGCATGTTGCTTATTCCTTTCACTCTTATGCTCAACCACAACCTTAGTGGAATGCACCTCACCAGGGGTGGAGGCCCCAATACAACTGTCCTCCCACTCTTTTACTTCCACCACCTATTCAACCACAATCATTACCTGCTACTCCACTAAGACAACCCCAAATACCTGCTCAACCAAACCTGAACCCCAATAACATATAGGCCCAACAGGTATATAGTGGAGAAACATCATGTCCGACTTATGCTGTGGAAATTTAGGATATTAACCTACGATCTGGGAAGGTTCTCCCAAACAGCCAACCTCCTCCTAAGGAGGATGAGGAAGAAAAATAAGAAAGTGAACCAAAAGCCATTCCACCCTTTCCTAAGAGATTAATTGGAACCACACAACCGACCCTAGAAGAAACTGAACTTTTGGGAGAATTTAAATAGTTATGTGTTGAGATACCACTTCTCCAAGCCATAAAAGATGTGCTTATATACAACAAGATGATCAAGGAGAAGTACTTCAGGCACCAAGGCAAGCACAAGAGAGAAGCTCCAACTCTCAATGTCGTAGGAAAACTGTTCGACCTAATGTTGGGGTAGGTAATCTGTCCGAAATATCTGGACCCTCGGAGTCCTATAGTCGATGTCCACATCAATGGCACCGTAATCCCCCATACCCTGGTTGATCTAGGGGTTTCCATTAATGTGATGACTAAGGACACTATGCTCAAGCTCAACCTTCAAAGTTCCCTAAGAAAGACCATAATGGTACTACAGTTAGCAGACCGCTTCACCGTGACCCCTGAGGGGATTGTGGAGGATGTAATGGTCTCGATTGATTCCTAGGAGTACCCTGCTGATTTCCTAGTTCTCCAACCAAAGGAAAATCTCACTGGGTATCCACTCATCTTGGGAAGGCCTTGGTTGGCTATTGTAGATGCCTACATCAGTTGTCGAGTTGGGAACATGACAATCAAGAACGGGCATATGTCCAAACAGTTAGTCCTATATCCTCTTGTCCAACCTCTGTTAGAACATGATTTACCTCTCTGGTTGGTAGAGGAAGACAAGGATAAATTTTATTCCACACCATTGTGTACAGTTGAGACTACCATGGGGGGCCCAAAAACCGAGGATGATCTTATTGAAAACTTGATTCAGAATCCACCCCCCAATGTGTTTCCATTAGAAGAATTGGTGGAAGAAACCCAAACCAATCCTTTAGTTGATCTCTGTGTGGCTAATCCAACCTCTCTCCATGTTAAGAATGTGGAATTTGGCCCTGGAAGAACTTTGAAGATAAACTCGTCCCTATCCACCTCTCCAGAGAAAGAACTGTGTAGCTTATTGAAAAACCACTTGGATGCTTTTGCCTGGAGCTACAAGGAGATGAAGCGAGTCCACCCTTCAGTCTGTACTCATCACGTTGAAATTAAAGAAGATTGTAAACCAATCAGGCAACCTCAAAGGACGATGTATCTATTCCTTAAGGACATTGTCAAAGAAGAACTGCAAAAGTTGTTGGATGCAGGATTCATCTACCCCATCTCTGACAGTGAATGGGTTTCTCCTTTCGTGCTAGTGCCAAAGAAAAACGGGAAGTGGAGAATATGTGTAGATTATTGGGAGCTAAACAAGGTCACCAAGAAGGACCATTTCCCTTTGCCTTTCATAGATCAAGTGTTAGATGGCCTGGTAAGGAAGAAGTTTTTCTCCTTCCTAGATGGGTTTAGAGGGTACAACTAGATCCAAATTAGCTCGGAAGACCAATATAAGACAACTTTCACTTTTCCTTGGCCCACGTTTGCATACCTGGTCCTTCCTTTTGGGTTGTACAATGCTCCCGCCACTTTCCAAAGAGTAGTACTAAGCATATTTGCTAAACTGGTTCATGACTTAGTAGAAATCTATATGGATGACTTTACCCCTTATGGTTCTAACTTCCCGGAAGCTTTGACTAACTTGGGAGAAGTTTTAGCCAAGTGCATCAAAATGAACCTGTCCCTCAGTCCTAAAAAATGCGAATTCTTGATGACTGAAGGGACCATGCTAGGTCATACAATTTCTCAGCAAGGATTACAGGTGGATCCCAACAAGATTGCCATCATCCAAAGGGTCTCACCTCCTCGAAAGGTAAGAGATGTTCGGAGTTTCCTAGGCTTAGCAGGGTATTATAGAAGATTCATTAATGATTTTAGTAAGATAGCCTCTCCATTGCTTGGTCTTTTGGGAAAAGATGATGAGTTCATATGGACTAACAACCATCAAGAGACTCTGGATACCTTGAAAGGTAAACTAGTAATTGCCCCAATTTTGAGAGGTCCAAACTGGGCCCTACCTTTCCACATTCATACAGATGCCTCGAACGAAGAGATAAGAGAAGCCTTAGGGAAAGCTGATGAGAAGTTTTCTTATGCCATATATTTTATCAGTAAAAACTTATCCACAGTAGAATTAAACTACACTGTAACTGAAAAGGAGCTCCTAGCTATAATCCATTCCCTAGATAAGTTCTGACACTACATCACTGGCTATAAAACATTCGTACACACTGTTCAAGCTACAATTAGGTATTTGATGAATAAACCAGATGTAAATGCTCGTATTATTAGGTGGTTACTATGATTGCAGCAATTTGATTTAACCATTATTGATAAGCTAGGTAAGGAAAATGTGTTGTTGATTTTCTGTCTAGATTAGATCTGCCTGCGGGTGAAGAAGGAATGGTGGATGATCAAATGCTAAATGAACACCTATTTTCTATTTCATTACTCTCTCCATGGTTTGCTGATATAGCAAATTACTTGGTTTCAGCACAATTTCTGCCACAACTATCCTCTAAAGAGAAGAGCAAGATCGTGAGGAAAAGTGCCCCATTCACTTGGATTGGGGGAAATCTTTTTAAACTTGGCCTAGATCAGATTTTGAGGTGATGTGTCAGGGAGGAGGAAGTTTTTTACATTCTCCTAACCTGTCATGATGGGCCTCCTGGGGGCCATTTTGCAGCAAGGAGGACTGCCTTCAAAATTCTGGAAGCAGGTTACTATTGTTCCACTCTTCATCATGATGTTAGAAGATATATCAGCCAATGTGACCAATGTCAAAGGATGGGGAAATCTACTCCAAGGGATGAGATTCCCTTGCAACTCAAGTGACTTTCGAGCCATTTGAGAAGTGGGGCATGGACTTCGTGGGTCCTATCAACCCTCCTTCAAAAAAGAAATATTACATCATTATGTGTACTGATTATCTGACAAAATGGGAAGAAACAAAGGCGATCAAGACAACAACAAAAGAAAAGGTAGCTGCGTTTTTGGGGGAGAACATATTTTACAAGTTTGGATATCTAAGAGAATTAGTCACAGATCAAGGGAGTCAGTTTACATCCAATCTGATTGAAGACCTACTCACACACCACAAAATTAAGCATAGAACTTCCACTCCTTATCATCTGCAAGCAAATGGACAGGTGGAAGTCACTAACAGAGATTTGGAAGGAATTTTGACCAAGGTAGTGAGCAGCAACAGGAAGGATTGGGCAGATCGATTGATTGAGCCCACCTGGGCCTATAACACTACTTGGAAAACCACCACGGGGTTCACACCCTATGAGCTAGTCTATGGGAAGAAGGCTGTGTTGTTAACAGAATTTGAATATAACACCTTAAGGATGGTAGCTCAGTTGACCTAGATATTAGTCATGCAAAAAAGGACAAGTTACTTCAGCTCAATGGATTGGATGAATAGAGATTGCAGACTCTTCTCCACTCAGAGGTAGTCCAACTTCAAAGGAAAATATGGCATGATAGACACCTCAAAGAAAAACAATTCTAGGAAGGAGATTGGGCGCTGCTGTATGATTCATCATATAAGGATTTCAAGGGAAAACTGATGACAAGATGGCTGGGACCATACACAGTAGAAAAATGCAATGATAATGGTTCAGTTCTGATCTAGACCATCGATGAAGGAGCCATCCCCATGCTCATCAATGGGCATAGGTTGAAGATCTATAGGAATCCCCTTTCCAAGTAGGAATTCGTTGAGAATCTGAGTAAAATAATGTTGGTAGTGGAGCAGGTCTTTGGCTCCACTCCACCCACACTCTAAAAAAAAAAGAAGGAAAAAACAAAAAAAAGAATAAAAGATCCCTGGGTGAAAACCTCCTGGAGGCGCCCAGGCCATGCAGTGAGGGTGAAATCCTCCTGGAGGTGCCCCAACTGTCTAAAAAAAAAGATGATGAAAAGGAAAAAATAGAAAAAAACAAAAAAACTAACTTCTATTGAATGCATTGCAGATTGCAGGGGGGTCACAAAAGAAAAAGGACATGGCCAGGCTACATACACCCTTGATAGCTCATTTCTCCATCGCCATTATCTTTCCCCGGGTCTTAGTTTTGCTTGTTCTGAAAATTTTGCATCCTATAGGAGCCTCTGTGCATTCTACAAGAGACTCCTGTAGAAACCACAAAAAGCTTAAAATCAAGTTGAGAAAAGACTTCGAGGGATAGGAATTTGTCCAGAAGGCCTGCAGACCTCCCTGCAACCATTCATCCTCCTAACTCTCCATTTCATCCATGCACCACCACCTTTCCACTCACTTTTTCTTCCCTGCACAAAAAACACATAAATTTTGTTTCTTTTGGTTTTAAACAAAAGAAAAAATAATGAATAAAACATCAACATTCTTCACTTGTTCCTTACCTGATGCACTCTAACTATTATTCCTTTCCTTTAGAACCTTCTTCAGCTGTCTCTTCAGCCCCTGCTCAAGCATGAGCCAAAAATTTTAGAGGGAGCAGCAGCTACAGGAAATCCTACAGGATTCCTGTAACAGCTGGTCCCTTTAAAAAACAAGCTCCAGAGGCAAGGTCAATGCAGCCAAGGTGTATGCAACATGTAAGGAGTGGTTCCTGATAAAAAATCACCAGCATAAGGTAGCCAACCCACCAGTTTAGAGACCACGAGCACTAGCGGAAGCAACAATAAAAAAAACAAAGTTCCAAAGGCTGAGCATGCAGAGAACGGTAGCAACTAACAGGTAAGTGGTTGAATTCGTTCCTTTGTTGCATGAATATTATTTAGGAACTGCACGAACCATTGAGATGGTTGCAATTAAATGAAATTGGTGGCCATTTAACTCACCACCCTTGTTCAGTTCAAAACACCCTCGTTGAGTTCAAACAAGCCTCGTCTAATTCGAACAGTAGTTCAGAAGGTGCAGGCAGCACATGTGATCCGTCAGCTCAGGAAGAAAAACTCAGAACTAGTAGTGGTGGTGGCGTATGATGGGAATGATGGAAGTGATGGTGAGTAAGTGACATGAAATACCATAATGACACTAGAGTAGGGACCAACGGTCTGGATGGTGTTATGCTTCTTAACCTGCAAATGATACCCAAATACAGAATATGCGAAGAAAAGAGACCGATAACACAGAATATGCGAAGAAAAGATATCCAGAACACAGAATAGCGATGATCTTATTATTTAGAGAGTAATGTTCACTTGCCTCTTCGAGGGGGCAACCTCCAATAGACCAGAGCTCGATTACAAAAATAAGACACAATGCTCCTCGCAGGTAGTTACTATCCTTTATATATGACTCCTACAAGTAATACCATGGGTCAATACCGCTTATTACTAATACCGTCGGCCCATTTGCAACTAACTGTGGTCCCTTATTAATTGCGGATTAACCACTTACAATTATTAATATGGGCTTTATTGACTCTTAACTATGACGTGGTCCCATTACATAGATAAGGGGGTTAAGGTGGGACCCTAACATGCCCACCCCCTTAAGACTAGCCTTTTCCTCAAGGCTGAAGCTGCGGAAACTCCTGCAGAATAGTGGCTGGCTCCCAAGTTGCATCTTCTGGAGAGGTGTCTTTCCATTTGACTAGGACTTCCTTGATCATGCGGCCGCGTAGTTGCTTGACTCGTGTGTCGAGGACCTTTTCCGGTTGAAGCCAGATGGATCCTTCTTCGTCCAATTCCGGTAGACTGGTCTGAATTCTGCAATTATTCCCAATCACTTTCTTGAGGCATGAAACATGAAAAACTGGATGGATTTTTGCAGTAGGTGGCAAAGCCAACTTGTAGGCCACTTCTGCAATGCGTTGAAGTACTCGATATGGTCCGTAGAATTTGGGAGAGAGTTTCTGAAATCCTTTGTCCTTGAGTGATGTTTGCTTATATGGTTGGAGCCGTAAAAAGACCTGATCCCCTTCTTGAAATTGGCGCTCTGAGCGATGCTGGTCTACGTGTTGCTTCATGCGGTTCTGAGCTTGGTAAAGATTCTCGCGAAGATGGGCGAGCATAGTTGGTGAAGGTGGGAATTGACCATATACTACTTCATATGGAGTCATTTTGGTGGTGGCATGATAGTTGGTGTTATACCACCATTCTGCCAGAGCTAGCCATTGTACCCAAAGGTGTTGTTTTTCTGAAGTAAAACACCTAAGGTAGGTTTCTAGACATTTGTTGACTACTTCAGTTTGACCATCTATTTGCGGATGGTAGGAAGTACTGAGTTTTAGTTGAGTGCCTTGTATTCTGAAGAGTTCGTGCCAAAAATTGCTGGTGAAGATCGGGTCGTGGTCGGACACAATAGAAATGGGCATGCCATGCAATTTGAAGATCTGATCCATGAAAGTTTGAGCAACCAAGGTGGGTGTAAATGGGTGGGGGAGAGCGCAGAAATGAGCATACTTCGACAATCGGTCCACAACCACCATGATGACTGACTTGTTCCCTGACTTTGGAAGACCTGTAATGAAATCCATAGAAACTTCTGTCCAAATTGATGCTGGAATGGGAAACGGTTGTAATGTGCCTGGTGTGTTGACTGTTCCCCTTTGTGGCGTTGACAGACCTCGCATTCGGTTACGAAGGTAAGGATGTCCTTTTCATGCCTGTCCAGAAAAATGTTCGTCTGGTGCGAGCATACGTCTTCTGAAAGCCCGAATGTCCTGCAATGGGAGATGAGTGCATCTCTGCCAAAATGCGACTTTTGAAGATGGATGTTGGTGATATTACGACTCTGTCCTTGTAGCAAAGAATATCATCCTACCACGAGTAGCCCTTGTGGAATTTGGACCTGCCTGTAATTGAGAAATGAGTTAGGAGAGCTCAGGGTGTGAAAATCATTCTTCGCGAGCTTCTTCAATCCATTCTAGACTGGGGAGGGAAATAGTTAGCAGGGTACTTTCCTCCTCAAATTGGCGAGATAATGCATCTGCTACACTATTGTCTTTCCCTTTCTTGTAAATGATCTCATAATCATATCCAGCATTTTGGCTAGCCATTTATTTTGTTGTGGAGAGGATAGGCGTTGCTCCAAAAAATATTTAAGACTGTGATGATCTATGCGGATTTGGAAATGTCGCCCCAATAAATAAGGTCGCCAAGTGTCGACTGCATGTAAGATGGCCATCATTTCCTTCTCGTAGGTAGATT
>APFE030840332.1:177423-221746 GCA_000404065.3 Pinus taeda | reverse complement strand
CCATAACCACTGGGGATGAATAAGGACTGATGCTGGGATGAATGACCCCTGCTTCTAGAAGTTCCTTGATGATTTTTTCTATTTCGTTCTTTTGGGTGAACGGATATTTGTATGGGCGCAAATTTGGGGGTTGGGCCCCTGGAACCAAGGTGATGCTGTGATCATGTTCCCCTCGCGATGGTGGAAGCCCATGAGGCTTGTCAAAGGCCGGCAGATGGTTGTTTAAAATCTGTTGCATCTCAGGATGAAGTGGCGGCTGCTTGGTTTCGACTCCCTGGATGGCAATAAATTGAGCTACCACTCCATGATTGCCCTTTTTTAACAATTTTTCCATCCTATGCGAGCTTATGATAGAGGGGGCTCCCGCCTGGAGTCCTTGGAGGGTATGTGTGTGGTCGTTCTGCTTAAAAATCATATACAACTCCTGGAAATCCATTGTGATTGGCCCAAGAGTGCGGAGCCAGTCAGCTCCTAGGACAATGTCACAACCCCCCATGTTTATGGCAAACATGTGGGTTTTCAACTGATAATCCCCCATTTGAATTTTGACATTCTCACAATGGCCTTCACATTTCATTGTGCCCCCATTTGCAATTTGAACTTGGAAGTTAGAAACTGCTCGTACAAAGCAGTGCACTGTTTCTGCGACTTTTTGATGGATGAAATTATATGTACTTCCACTATCAATCAAAACTACTACTGGGCGATGTTTAATAAACCCTCTGATTTTGAGCGTTTGAGGGGAAGAAATCCCTGCCAGGCATGCAACGAAATAAATGGTTCGTTAGAGACATCGTCCTGTTGGTTATCGTCCTCTAGTGGCTCATGTTCCCCAAGTGTAGGATCTTCCTCTGTGGAGTTGTAGTCAGTGGCATCTATTTGAAAGAATTTGGGCTCCTTACATTTATGACCTGGGGAGTATTTGTCATCACAGTAGTAACATAGTCCTTGCTTCCTTCTTTCGGCCATTTCCGCAAGGGACACCTTTTGGACCTTAAGTGTTTGAGTCGCGTGCTGCGCCTGTGGGAGGCGACCTTTAGCGGGGAAATTTGGGCGAGTGTATTGGGCTGCTAATGCACGTTCCACCTTACGAGCTACCTTGCAAGCCTCCATCCACGTGGGAGGGTGGTGAAGTAGCGCTTGAGCTCTGATGGCTTCTTTAAGACCGCTGATAAAACATTCCGTGTAGAACTCATCTGTGAGACCCTTAGTGCGGAAAGCTAAGCGTTCAAAAGAATTAATATATTCCTCTACTGTACCAGTCTGTCTGAGCTTAGTGAGAAGACCCAAATAAGAGTCTTCTTGTTCAAAGCGATCTTTAAGAGCTTTGGTAAATTGGCCCCAAGTCCTAAAATATCCATTGGAGCGTTGATGCCATTCCCACCATTGCCACCATTCATTGTCGAAGTAGATGCTCCCTAACACAAGCTTAGTCGCATCATCTAGGATCTGATTCAATTTGAAATACTGGTCCATTTGTGCTAGCCATGTTGCTAGGTGAGAACCATCAAATTTATGCATATCCAACTTAGGAAGTCACTGATTGGGTGGTGGATGGGTGTGCCAGACGTGAGGAGAGTGGCTAGATTCACTGTAAATGCCTTCATAGCCATTATACCCCTCCTCGTGGGCTTGCTCCTTGCCGTTTGACCTCAAATCCTCCTTGCCATCTCCTTGCAATTTCTGTAGCTGGAGACTCATTCCTGTAAGTAGTTGGGTCATGTTATCCAGATCTATTTTGTCCAGCTGAGTGTGGATTTTGTTCACCGTTTCCTCCAGTTTTTCCATCCTTTCATTGGCCATCACTTGAGCTCTAGTTGCTACCATACACCGTTGTGATGAAAAAAAAATTGGGACCGCCAAAAATTTTTTTTGCCCAATTAATTGAATGGTACCACCATGCTCAGCTCGTCATCCTGATTTTAATGGGCTATATCATCAATAAGCGTCCCGGAACATCTCAGACTTTTTTTTTTTTTACTCCTAGCAGAGTTTTACTCCTTGATCAATACTGCAGTCGCTAAATCCTCAAAATGTCAATGTGGCCAAAAGTCCTGCGACAATTATACCCTGGTATAGGAACCCTGCACAATGCTTCTGGTCTGCTGGATCTGAGAGAACTGGCTGGTTGGGACCGATGTCTACTGCTACTGCACTCCTTTTCTCAAGCGGATCTGGAAGAGATGATGAGTAAAAAAGGAACTAGGGTCTTGGGGAGTGTCAGGTGCTACAGATCGCAATATACATAAGGGTTTGGCAGTAGTACTCGGCCCAATGTTTCAGGGCTCTAATTAGGGAGGGTCATCGTCCCTTAGGCGTATTTCCACCCGACTTCCCTTATCGTACGGGCGAGTAATCTCTTCGAGTGCTGTTCTCGGTGTTACTGTAGCCGCAAGATGGTCGTTGGTTTATCTATGTGATGTTTTCAGGGAGGCCTATGGGGCTTCCGATATACCAGAGGGTACGTGGAAGCAGTCGCTGCGGGTTTTCTTCTAATCGCTACTACTCGAAGGGGTACCCCACAGGGTTACAAGGAGTCCAACAGACGTGACCCCCTCTTGTATTTCCTGTGTGCATGCCTCCCCAAATCCGCAGATTTATGCGCTCAACGACAGATCCCGTGGTTTAAAGACGTTGAAACACGTCTCGAGCCAAAAAAAAAATTGCTAGTAATTGGAGATCCCACCAGCCTTGGAAAGAGCTCTGATACCACTTGTTATGCTTCTTAACCTGCAAATGATACCCAAATACAGAATATGTGAAGAAAAGAGACCGATAACATAGAATATGTGAAGAAAAGATATCCAGAACACAGAATAGCGATGACTTTATTATTCAGAAAGTAATGTTCACTTGCCTCTTCGAGGGGGCAACCTCCAATAGAGCAAAGCTCGATTACAAAAATAAGACACAATTCTCCTCGCAGGGAGTTACTATCCCTTATATATGACTCCTACAAGTAATACCACGGGTCAATACCACTTATTACTAATATCGTCGGCCCATTTGCAACTAACTGTGGTCCCTTATTAATTGTGGATTAACCACTTACAATTATTAATATGGGCTTTATTGACTCTTAACTATGACGTGGTCCCATTACATAGATAAGGGGGTTAGGGTGGGACCCTAATAGATGGAGATAACATACCCTTGCTATCACCTCACCTCGTCACCACAGATCATGCCATTAGCTTAAGTACACTAAGGTAGAAGCCTTCACCACCTTTTGTTTTCATTGGCACCGATGACTTCTCGGCTGCAACCACTCACCTACCACCTTCAGAACTGAAACAGTCGCTCTTTACCAATTTTCAAAACCCTTCCACTTATCAGGCTCTTCAAGAGCATTATCGCATTCTACAGGAGCAGAAACACAATCTACAGGGCCTTTTCTATAGGAAGACCAGAGAGCAACTATGCAAAGGGAAAATTTGGAATTTTTGCCAAATTCAAGCTCGAAAACAGGTAGGCTCAGAAACCCACTCTGCATGTGATATATCTATACAAGGTGGTGGGATTAGAAGCAAAATAATGGGTTGAAAAAGGAAAGGAAAGTGAACACAAAAGTCTGCCTATGTTTTTCTGAATTATATACAGTCTCTCCATTTTACTCTCTGCACTAAAAGTGTGTCTTTTCCTTCCCCATATTCTCCTGTAAGGAAGGGATGCAACCATAGAAAATCAAGCCTGTAAAAGAAGTGAGCTTGCATTTGGGAAGGCTGTTTATCTTGTGAGAAAGAAAATGAACTGTTTTATATACTCTCTATTTTGTCAAAATATTGATTTCCTCAAAAAAAGCTTGAGCAGTATATTCAAGTTGAGAACAGGGTTTGAAGGGAGGGAAAATTGCAAATTGTTGTAGTGAAAAAGAGAAACACGAAAAATTCGCTCTCTGGTTCCAGAAAGACAAACCTCGGCTGGTCCTCTATTTTCAGCCTTGAAATTTGTTGCCTTCCTTCTCACCTGATAATTTCTAGCAGTCACTAGACATCATGCCAGGGGATTTCATGAGAAAGGGCCTCTGAACTCCACCAAATTGCATGAACACCCAGAAGTGGTAACCCTCCTTACTAGGGCAAATTGGATGCCTTTCTTTGAGAGAATTCATGGGTATGATGAGGAAGTCACCAAGGAATTTCTGATGTCTTTAAGGCCCCAATCAAAAACCCATGCTATAGTCAGTTTCAAGAGCCTAACCATAGAGCTTACACCAGAATTTATCAGCAGAATAACAGGTCTTCCACTTGGGCTCCCCTGGAGCAAAGAAGAAAAGCCACTAGGAAAGGTTGCTAATAAGGCATTTTTCCAGCCTGATGAACATCCTATAGAGGATAAGAATGGGGTCAGAAGGACAAGTATACCTCATCCATGGGGTGAGGTCAGCTACCAGATCATGAAATATATCTCTTGTGAAGGGAGATATAGTATAGTCTATGGTTATCATTTTAGATTATTGCATGAATTAAGATACAGAATGGACCTACCTGCATCTAGAAAACTCAATCTGCCATATTTTCTCCTCCAATCTTTGATAGAGTGTGGCACCAAGTTGAATGCAGGGGTTCCAGACCAGCTGGCCCACCATGGGCTCATTACATTATTGGTAGAGGATGCCCTCCACACATACACCATCCCTATAGCCTGAGAAGTTTTCAAGAACATGACTAGAGAATATGACATAAAAACTCTCAGTGATGACCTTAGCCCATCTAGCAGTGAAGAGGAGGAGAAGAAAGAGGAACTTGAAAAGAAAATCCATGAGGAAGCACAAAATATTCAAGTAGGAGAATAAAAAGAGGAAAAACAGAGAGAAGAGGAAAAACATGACACAACCACAGTTGCACCTAAAGAAGAGAAGAAAATAGAATCAAAAGTAGAGAAGAGGAAGAGGACAAAAGATGAGAAGAAGAAGCCCAAGACAGCTCATGAAAAGGCTGCCACATGAAAGGAAAAAACTCAGCAAGAAAAGGAGAAAACACCACCAGAGATAGTAGCAACAAAAGCTGAAACAACAGACACAGGAAAAACTGCAGGGGATGAAGAAGAAGAACAACAAGAAGAAGTGTCCCCTGAGACACTAGCAAGGGAAGTAGCAGCTGTTCTTGCCGCACTGAGCACTCCAGCTAAGCAAAAGGGGAAAGAAAGAGACATACATCTATCTATTTCAAAGCTTGGAGGAGCACCAGAATCAAGGTGGGCAAGCCCCAGTCACCTTTGAAAGAACCTATTATCATTGAGGATGCACCTACTATGAAAAAGGAGAAATCTCCCTCTAAAATCTCCATCACCTATGAGATAGGGAGTCCTAAGACCTCCACCTGGAAGGAAAGGATCAAATAATGGACTCTAAAGCAGTCCTACCGAAGGCACAAACCTCTCCAGAGGAGACACTGGCCAAGCTCAAAGATACTAAAAACTGGAAAGGAAGGCAGAGGAACAGTCCCAAGAGGAATGTAAGGCAAAAGAGATACCAGAGCCTGGACCTCAGCCTAACTTAGGCTCCTATTACAATCTTCTAGAGGGTGGGAAGATCATCCCACAAAAATTTTCAGTGCCGCTTTTCTTCGAATTGGAAAAGGACAGAGTCAAGACTCACACCAGGATGCAGATTGCAAAATCTAAAGGAGTCGAAGATATAGGGCACATGGAAAACAAGTTGAGAGAGACGAGCAAAGAATTGAGCATGTAAGGCATACCGAGAGCATCAGAAGAGCTCAATTGTAGGAAGAAAATGAATTGTTGAAGAAGCAGCTATAAGAAAGGGAACCTCAAGGAGGAAATGAGCTATCAACTTTGAAAGGACAACAACATAAAGAGGGACCCTAGGCAGGTAGTGAAGCAGCAGAGAGACAACAATCAGAGAAGAACCACAGACAGACAGTGAAACACTGATGAAACAGTAGCAAGAAAAAGAATCCCAGGCAAAAACTGAAGTGCTGATTTTGAAAAGGCAGCTACAGGAAAAGGAAGCCCAGTTAGCCTGCATGGCTAGCTAGGCAATGGAGGCATTGCAGTGCAAGCAGCCAGCCAAATCATATGCATTGTACCTCAAAGACCAGTGGCTCCAATTTCAGATTAAAACAGTGGCCCCGAGGGGTACAATACCATTTCAAGATTATGGCGAATTTAAGCATTTATGTGACCACAACTCAGTTAAGGATAAAGCAAATCTAGCAAAATTTTTCCTACACAACATGGCACTTCCTGACATGAATTTATGGCATCCAAATGTTGCATTGGGGGACTTACAGTTACTGGCTATGGCTTCTTGGATGAGCCATGAAGAGAAGAGAGTAGTGGAGATTCTGAAAATGATGACAAAAGAGTTGAGTGAGCCCTTGATGATTAGAGTAGAACCAGCAGAACCCTTGGCTCTCGTCTATGCCCACCAACACCTTGCAACTAATCCTCAAGTTCTCCCTAATTATGTTGACAATTTTGAGAATATGGAGAGATTGTTTGGCGATGACTGCCTTCGTGCCTGCATGAGAAAGTGGAATACATTGCCACATAACCTAAGTGTTAGGGAGTATAACTCCCCAAACAGGATCAAGGAATCCATGAGGAGAGTGCCCCTATATAAGCATTCAATGCAAAACTTGAAAGCCAACTGGATTGGGCTTAAACTCAGTCCTCCACTGCTGTTAGGACTGTTGGAAGGAGTTAAGGAGGAGGAAGAACATAAACAATGGGAAGAAGTGGACAGGAATGTAGGTTTCCATGATAGAGAGGAAGACATCACATTAGATTCTTGGGATGTCAAGGAATCTATCATGGCTATTAAAGATGAAGAGCTAGATTAGTTGCTCAGAGGATGAGCAACCCATTCAGCAGGGGGTTGATGATGGGCCCCAGAAATGGGTAACTATATGGGCTAATTTTGCCTCTTATTTCGACTTAATCCACCATTATCATTATTTTATTGCATGTTTTTGAATATATTTATGCCAATAGAGTGAATTGGGTTGCTCACCTTGCCATGTAATCTAATGAGTGTTTATTGCATATTTTTTGGACAATTTTTTACAAAGACAAGGAATTTATGAGCAAATGGAAGCCAAACTCGAGGAAAACAGGGAAGAGGACTTGTAGGGAGGGTGTCTCCTTCATTAATGACCCCTTTCCTTGAATCCTCCATTAGCATCTCGGAGCACAAAGGTCTACATTGATGATTCCAAGGGGCAGTCAAGCCAGTCAAGTAGGATTGTTGTTTATCTTCAGTTCTAGGAAGCCGAGTTCCTTGATTTTAGGAGGACTATTAGGAGTCCCCATTTGTATAAATAAGAAGGCTTAGAGCCTTAGTAGGTTAGCCGTTTGTTAGTATATTTTCAAACTTTTTTGCATTACATTGGTCAACTTATTTTCAAGGTCGTTTTTAAGACAATTTATGTGATGTAACTGCTATTTTTTTGGATAAATGAAGATGAAACAGTTTTTGAGCTAGCATTGATCTCTTTCAGAGGGCTAAAGCTCTTGGGTTAGGGCCCAACCCAAGCTACCCAACACCTACTTTGTGTATTTATATGTTTTCTTGCTTCCATTCATGAGTTAATTTCTGTTGCATAGATTCATCTTACTATGTTAAGTTAAGTTGCTTTTGATGATTAGCATAGTTGTTTTTGTAACAGTTGAGCAAGTAGGTTGCTGCAGTGAAAAAATAATATTCAAAGAGGTAATAGAAGGCCCTAATCTCCTTTCTCCCTTCTTGGGACTATGATTTGAGATCAAGGCACTACTGCTGCCACCAAAAACACAGTTTTTGCTCTTTCATGCAACTGCTAGTGTGATAACTTGATTTGGAAAAGTTGATAGTAGCTTAGATTCACATGCTTAGATCATCTCCTATTCATTTTCGATAGTTCAATCGCATGCTTTTCTATTCATAAGGTATTGTTCAACTTTTTTTTGGTTTTTAGGTCAGAAATTAGGTTAAACTAGACAAAACTCAGTTTTTAGTTCTTTCTTTGGTCAAGTTTTGATAAGTGAATGTGAAGATCTCTTGCAAGATGTCTTAGCTCACCATCCCTCCATGAAATAGCCATCACCAGCTCAGGTCTCCTAGATTTCCCAACTCATTCACATCATTTCACCAGTCTGCCCTAATTTCTGCGTTTTCTTCCATAAAGCTACTTACTTGCCATTTCAACAAATCCAACCATCCCGTTCATCCCTGATCTTCTTTGAGAAGTTTTAGACACCTCAACACCTTCATCCAGCCTTCATTTCTCATTTCCCATCATTATTCCACCTTCAAAACCCTAAAAACAGCTTTCTGCCTCCTCTTGTAGATCCTCTTGTAGAACCACCTGTAGATCCCCTGCAGCCTCCTGTAGAATTTCCTGTGAGTGATTTTTCAAAGTCTGATCGCAATGGAAGTCTTCAAAATGGTACTAGGGGATTCTTAGGACCTCTCCACACCTTCCTCACCTTCTGTAAAAGCCAACTCCATTTTCCTTTGCCACCAAATATTTACACAATCACAACCAATCAAATCACAAGCATAATAATCCCACATAAAAGTACTCAAAAGTACAAAAAGATGATTTCTCCTCATTTCCCTTTAGAAGTAGCTTGAATAAATGCAACTTACCTTTTCATTAGTCAATGGCACTCAATTCATTGGTTTCCATCTCTTTTCTTACAAAAATAGGGTTAGTGCGTAAATTAGGGTTTGCTAGGGTTTGCGTTTCATTTCAGTTTTCCTTCTCTTTCTGCAAGTAGAATAGCCCCTGTAGAGTTAGCTTTCTTCCATCACAGTAAAAGCTTCTTCTGAGATCTCATAGAAGTTGGCTTAAGCTCCTAGCGAACTTGCGCTGGCTGATCAAGTGAAAGCCTGCGGTAAGAGCTAATACTTATGCATACAACATCGTCGCTTCCAAGTTTGTTACAAACTACCGGGTTCATAAAAGTAAAGAAGGAAGCTCCAAGAGTTGTAGCATGATTGCTGCAATACTGGAGCCCACCAACCATATAAGGATTTTTATTCCTTTGATTCTAACAAAGTGAAGTGCTTTGGGATGATCAAGGAATTAGTGATTAACCTGGCTCAAATTATTGTGAGAGCGTAGTAATTGTTATAACATTATTTACCACTCTTGGTAGATTTGATGCTCTGATTATGGCCTATGGCAACCCTTCCTTCCAGACTTGGTCCATAATTTAAAAAATAGTTTTTCATTACCTATACGCTACTTTTCCCTATGATAAAAGCGTGTACACATGAGTCAACATATACCCAACCCGCATACATACATTGAAACACTTAAAAAAAATTAAATTTCCTCAATTTCGGGCAGATTTCACGGGTTTTACCTGTTACTCACCTCATATTGCTCGTGGCCCAACTGTTTCCCAATTGAAAAAACTAAATTGGAGAAGTGTAAATAAACCTCCATAGGAAGGACTTAAGGGAGAAGATATAAGATATTGATGCTATAGTGAGATTATCCCTAATCGAGTTTGATGAAATCACTATGCCTCCTGCACTCTCCAAAGCTTCAGGAAACCCTTGTTTCCTTGTTGGAGATATCCTTCATATTTCTTGAGATATCCTTTTATTGGTGATGGAGGAAGATTGTTGAGGCCAGGAAAGGATGGATCCAGAGGGCGGTTCCGCTTGGAGCCAGAGAAGGACTCAGGTTGTATTTCTCCACTTCACTTGTAGCTAAATTCAATAAATGAATGTTTTTTTGTTTCCGACTATGGGATCTACTCAAACGTAGGATTTTCAAGGATAAACTCTCTACGTGCTTGATTGGAATTTGACTTCCAAAATTTTTACAATGACCAGGACAGTATATGTGGAAGTAGTCTTCTATAATTAGACTACCTCTCATCCTGCCAGTAGAATGCACTATCTCTCCCCTTTGAGAAAGACTGGTAATGAAGTAAATATCTTCTATCTCAATCCTTAGGGGCACCTGATCAATCATGAATGCATCATCCTCGACACTCCAGTAATGAATCAACAACTCAAGCAATCATGTATTCACCTTCATGTTTGGCATTTAAAATAATTTTAGCAATCCACAACCTCTCAAAGCATCTAAGGCATTTTGATCCTCCAGTATTTGGTTATCAATGACACTATGCTCCCTTTCACACCAGGTGATTTTCATCCGACCAAAAAATGATGTTTCAAATCATTAGATTTATGTTTATTTTTTTTACTCACACACACACAGCTTCCCTTTTTACACATTCATGTGTAGGACCCTCGTATATGCAGGTTACCTGTATTCAACCTGTGTGTACACAGATTTGAAATTTTTAACATATTTTCCTATGGTCAAGTTATGAAGAAAACATCTAAAAAGTATCACAAATGATTAAAAGCATGATAAAAGGGTTACCTAGAAGTTTTGGAGCGATCTGAATGGTTGGATTTGACGGAGGAAGTTTGTTTGAGTTTGTCTCCATAGCTGCTTGCTCAAAACACAAATGACAAAAATGTGAGTCCAAAAGTCCTTATATAGTTTGAAAAATAAAAGTTATTTTTTCAAAAGTCGATTTTTATCTTATGGACTTTTTGACCTTTTGTGTTGTAGTGTCAAGAATGGGTTGCCTTTACAGGAAATTTTGGATACTTCTTCGAGAAATCATTTTGGTCCCATGACCGCAGACCCGTAATGGCAGGTATCATTTTCTTACTGCCATATAGGTTAGGGAATACCACTTTCTATTGCATTTTGCATACTAGCCTACATACTACGATATGTTTTCCATAGGGTCAACCCCATCGTGTCTTGGTTCACAAACCCTTTTCACTCACCGAATTTAAAATCATGACGTGATGTTAGAGCCAGCCTTTACATGAGCATCTTAGTTAGATCCTCACTGATGTTTGTTGCCCATGCTACTATATTCAGTAGGCTCGGGAGTCCTCTTTAGTCCCTCCATGACTTGTACATTGAAGACTCATTCTTGTTCTTCTGTGCTACTTTCTAGCATTATACCCTAGAGGCTCCTTTGTGTTGAGTTGTACTGTTGCAATCCATATTGACTATTTGCACCTTTTTGCCTTGAGCCAGCTTCACTTGGACTTGTGTTTAAGCCACTTTTTGACCATGTCTTCTACAAAATCAACCTTACAATCACTTAGCATATGCAACTTGATGAACCCTTTTACTTGTGGAAAGAACATTCCATTGAGTGTCCTTGACCAGTTTTGCCACCTTGAATTGAGCATAGGAATGTTCCCCTCCCAGGAACTAGAGCATCTATTTTTTCGACATTTTTTCTTTCCAATTTACTATAGCATTCTTTTATTCTTTTTCAAGATTCATATAAAAGAAAAAGACAAAAAAATTATATATTCCAAAAAGAGTGGGAACAGGATATTATTTCCATATTTGATGGCAGCTAGAGTTAGTTGTGTCTCCCTTGAACAAAGCACTCAAAAGCAAGTCTTTCCTCCACTGGGATGGGCTTTAATTTGACTTAGGACAGCCTTAACCTTGTTATTGAGTCAATACTCCTCCAATTGGTTACCTCTTCCAAAAATATGGATAGTTTTCTTATGCCTCCTACATGACAAACTTATACAAAGTTATCATATGTTGCCATGTAGTCACATTTGAGTTGAGCTTTTTTTCAAGGGAAGTAAACTTGAGTCGGCCTCTCTGCGGTGTCCCTTGAACTATTTTTCAGTCAACCATCCCTAGTTGTCAGTGTCATGTTCATTATCACATTAGTGATATTGGTCCTTTGCTCATGTCTATTTGAGAAGGTCTCCATTGACTTCTTGCTAGTGGATCTTGCTCTTTTCGACTACGACAAATTGCTCTAAGGGCATATCTAGAGCCGCACCTTGGCCCTATTTTCATTATTGATAAGTCACCTTGTGCTCAACATTGATCAGTATCATGGGTCTTTGACTGAGTGGTTTCCCTTGTGTTAGACATCATCTTTCATTATCACACATTGGAATTCATGTAGTGCCTTGGTTTCCATTTGACCCTATTGTTGGATTCCTCACCTTTGTGTCAGCTTTCATTATTGGTTGGTTCAAAGGGTTTCTATCATTCGCTATCCACATCTTGTGTATGCCAAAAACGTGCTTCAATTGGGTTACTACATCTTTTTTCATTTGATTCCTTCCACATTATTGGCCTACAAGCTAAACTCGCACTAGATTGATGAAGGATGCCTTAATTCCTTCCTTCTAGCGGATTTTTTCCCATCAAATTAGCTCATTTCTTTGGGAAAGAGATCTAGAATCCATTTGGTAGTACCTTAGGTTTTGCAGTCATTAGTGGCCTATTTCTTCTTTATTGATAGTGGGAAAACATCATTATCTCCTGATTGATAGATTCTTCCAAGTGTTCAACTACAACTCATTTACTCGCACTTATTAGATTGTATTGGGTACCTTGACTTTCATCATCATTATCAGTGAGTAGCCTTGCATTTGTTAACGATATACATCAATGACCAATAATCAAATGATTTCTCACATGGTCAACTTCAGATAATTTATTCCCATTGTGTAGAAGTGTACCACGAGAGTCAGTGAAGACCTCGGGTTTGCATCAACATATCTTGGTTCACTTGTCAGTTGCTCTTGTTTCTACTTGCTGACACCATCCACCTTATATAGTGTAGTTCCTTATAGAGATATCTTATATGTTGGCACCCTAGTTGTAGTGTAGTACCATTTATTCCATCATGTTCACTTGGTAATATTTGGATCAGTTTCTTGACATCATTTATCAGCTTCATACTTCAGCATCGTTGAACAACTCTTTATATGTGATATTCAGACATGTACTTTCTTGATTATGATCAAATGATCCATTATGTATTTTCAGTTCCTTTATACTTGTATACATATTAGATCTACTTTTGTACTTGACATGCAGACATGCTTTTCTATTTCTAAGCATGGGTATACCCGCCTCAGACAACAGTTTCTTTTTTATCTCTTTCGCTAGCTTGGCAGGCTAAATTCTGGTGAACTCCTCCTCGATCTTAGCATGATTCCTTCTATGCACTTAAGATATTTCGGCCATCATGTACCCCTTCTAACCTCATATATTAGGGGGCTTATATTATAGCACTATTTACCACTCTTGGTAGATCTGATGCTCTGATTATGGCTTAGGGTAACCCTTCCTTCCAGACTTGGTCCAAAATTTAAAAAATAATGTTTTATTACCTATACACTACTTTTCCCTATGACAAAAGCATGTACATGTGGGTCAACACATACCCAATTCGCGTACATATGTTAAAACACTTCAAAAATTTAATTTTCCTCAATATCGGGTAGATTTCATAGGTTTCATCTCTTACTCACCTCGTATTTCCCGTGGCCCAATTGTTTCCCAACTGAAAAAACTAATTTGGAGAAGTATAAATAAACCTCCATGGGAAGGCCTTAAGGGTGAAGATATGAGATATTGATACTATAGTGAGATTATCCCTGATTGAGTCTGACGAAATCCATGTGCCTCCTCCACTCCCTAAAGCTTCAGGAAACCTTGCATCCTTGTTGGAGATATCCTTCATCTTTCTTGAGGTATCCTTATATTGGTGATGGAGGAATATTGCTGAGGCTGGTAAAGGACAGATCTAGAGGAAAATTCCGCTTGGAGCTAAAGAAGTACTTAGGTTGTATTTCTCCACTTTATTTGTAGCTAACTTCAATAAAGGAATGTTGTTCTGTTTTCGATATTAAATGTGTTTATGAATCGATTTATATTTTAGTTCATTTATGAATCTTACATTGATGCATAATTTTCCATTCATCTATATGATTTAAAGTTAATATCATCAACATGTTTTATGTTTCTTACTGTTGTATATGTTTCATTTGAATAATTTTCAGGTTTCAAAGACATCAAGAGAAGCTGAGGGTTTGCACCATGTGGGCTCTACTCAAATGTAGGACTTCTGAGTAAGGAAATTCTTGCACACTTCAGTATAATAAGCATTTAGGTTGATTTCTTGAGAATTTCTTGTTGTGGTTTTCCCTCCACTCCATTGGGGTTTTCAACCCAAGACCCTAGGGTGGTCTCACCCACAACAGTAATGGACATTGTGGTTATGGACATTCCTGCGAGATTTGGTACACTCCTCTCCAAATATTGGTTAATGAAGCTTGGAGGGTCTATCAAACTAGACCTCACATATGCTACTATTTTAGTGTTTGGTGGAGAAGAGCACAGGCTATATAGAAAATCCAGGTTACTGAAAATTTTCACTAGAGTAGATAATTCAAACAACTCTCGAGTATATGGCCAAGAAAAAGACCTTTCATGTTTCCTTCTGGAAATGCATGATCAAGTTATGGAGGATGCCCATGTGGAAGTTCCCTCACCTTCTAATTAGTAGAAAATGAAGGTTAGTTCTGTGTGGAAATTGTACTTTGATGGAGCCTACTCTAAGGAGGGAAATGGAGCAAGAGTATTGTTTAAATCCCATGAAGGTAACCCCATTCTTCTTTCATATAAGTTGGAATTTGATGTTCTAAATAACATTGTTGAATATGAAGAATTGGTGTTGGACCTACAAGCTACAAGTGATTTGAAAATTGAATGTTTAACAATTTTTGGAGATTTTGAACTGATTGTTTAAGATTAAGAATTAGTTGCAAACTAAGCACCCTAGGCTGAAACCTTATAAGAATGAAGTGTGGGAGCTAGTTGAAAATTTATTTCTGCCATTTAATATATAATTTTCTACCTAGGGAGAAAAATATAATAGAATATTCCTTAGCAATAACAACTAGCACTTTCAAGCCCCCACAAAAGCCCTTGCTCAGGTATGAAGTGGAGGTTAGGCATAGACCCTTCGTGCCTAACAACGTAAAATACAAAAAATTGTTTGAGGATGAAGATTAGATCAAAAGGTTTATGGATATGGTCAGAATTTTTTTTATGCTATTATAGACCAAGAGGGTGAAGATATTGAGGAAGTTGAAGTAGGTTAACAACAAGTGCCCTGTGAGGAATCTGTCATCGTGCATAAAATCTCGCAGTTTAAGGGAAATATAATATTAAATGGGTTGGTACGATTGGAAATATTGTTTGATGTCAATGATGTGGTAGTCAAACCAACCAAGAAGGAATCTAAAGCAGATAGAGAGGACTTTAATATTGTCACAGAGCAGCAACCCAAACTAATTAAGTTGGCCAAGGGGATCCCAGAGGGATATAAACATAAGTATCTCGACCTATTCAAAAAATATGATGATATTTTTTCTTGGTATCATGGTGACCTAAATACTTCCGATATCGATATCATTGAACAAAAAAATCTTATGATGTCTGAAATTAAGCCTCACAAGCAGAAGCTCAGGAAAATAAATCCCCTGCTTCTCCCCCTGATAGAGAAAGAAATCAAGAAAATGATCCAAGCTAAAATCATTATGCTAAAATCATTATACCCTTGAGATATTTAGAATGGGTAGCTAATTTGCTCCCTATTATAAATAAAAATGGAGAGATCACATTGTGTGTGGATTTCAGAAATCTAAATAGGGCTTCCTTAAAGGATAATTACGGCCTACCCAAGGTGGATTATATTTTGCAGAAGTTGGTGGGGTCTTCTAGACTATCAATGCTTGATGAATTCTTTGGGTACAACCAGATTGTTATACATCCTAAAGATCATAAAATTATTGCCTTCACCATAGCTTTGGTTATGTTCATGTATGCTCGAATGCCTTCAGGTTTTTTGAATGCTAGAGTAAACTTTTAGAGGGAGACAGATATAGCATTTGTTGGGGAGAAGGAAAAATTTAGGGTGATTTACTTAGATGACATAAAAATGTTCTCAAATTCTGATGAGCAACATTTACAACACACCTTTGAGAAATGCATGAAGTATGGCTTTTCCTTGAATCAAAAGAAGTCATAATTTTCTCTCAGATAAGGAAAGTTGTTGGGGCATATAATCTCAAAGGAGGGAGTGAGAATTGAACCCAAAAGGGTAGAAGCAATCAATACCATACCCCTACCAAAAAATAATAAAGAGATACATGTCCTATTACCGAGAATACACTTCTTGAGGAGGCTTGTGCCCAATTATGTTGATATTGTGAAGGAGATTATAGACAAGATGAAAAAGGTCATGGAAGAAAAATGGACCATAGAGGAAAGGAAATATTTTACCATAGTTAAAAAGGTATTTGGAGAGGCTCCATTCTTTGCTAGATCTGATTACCAAAATAATTTCATATATTTTCTTTTGCATCCCCTAACACTGTTGCAATTATCCTTTTACAGAATAATGAAGAAGAGAAGGAACAACCACTATAATTTTTCATCCAAGTACTGAGGGATGCAGAGAAGTATGAAATCTTGGAAAATTAGGCCTATGCTCTAGTTAAGGTCATGAAATATTTCAATACCTATGTTATACAGTATAAAATTATTGTCTGTGTCCCTACAACAAATATGAAAGACATCCTCACACAAGTAGACAACAAAGGAAAAAGGGGCAAGTGGATAGCCAAGATTCGGGAGTATGATATGGACATAAAGCCAACTAAGCTCATAAAGGGGAAGGGTTTAGCCAATATCTTATCAGAGGCAAAATTTCAGGCAATGGGAACAAATTTGTTGGCTGAAACATCAGGACCAAATACAGTAGGAAGAGGCAACCAATCCAATGAACAAGATAACATAATTCCTTACAAATACCTTTGTTCTGATTGGTAAAAAAACATTGTCCACTATTTATTGTTTCTTAGCTACCTAGTTGGTTTTGATAGAGAAAATTATAGGGCTATGAGAATGAAAGCCCATAAGTATGTAATCACAAATGGCTAATTGTATTGGAAGGATCTTTTTGGTGTGTTTTTTTTTGTGATCTTGGTAGGAATTTCTGATTTTCGAGTTTACATGTCCAATATTCACCCCGCTATGGGGGGAGGGTAGCACAAGATTTGAACCCAAGATCTCTGGTTCGATGAGACTTCATTTCTCGGCCATCGCCACTTGAGCTACCCAAAGGAAACATATATTTTTGGTGTGTTTTTGTTGTGCTTAAGAGAATATTAAATTCATAAAATCATTAATGAATACCATGGTTGTGATTCTGGAGGACACTATAGTTGGAAGCTTACAATGCATAAGATCTTGAAGGCGGGTTTCTATTGACAAAATTTTTTTATGATGTTTACAAGTTGGTGAAAGGTTGCAAGGAATGTATGATTTTAAATGAGAATAAAAAGCTAGCTCCAATACCATTGATCCCAATTTTTATGGAGGAACATTTTAGGCAATGGTGATTGGAATTTATAGGAGAGATTCACCCACCTTCTAGTGGGAAGCGTAAATGGATTTTAACAGATACTGACTACTTTAAAAAGTGGGTGGAAATTATTCTTACTCGGAATGCAACTGATTTGGTGGCCATAAAGTTTCTTGAAGAAAATATTTTTTCCAGGTTTGGGTGCCCAAACAATATAATGATTGATAATGCCCAGATGTTTAAGTCTAAAAGACTCGTTGATTTCTTCTAGAATTATAATGTCATAACTGGACCACCTATTATCCATAGAGGAATGGGTTGGATGAGTCATCCAACAAGACTTTGGTGAGAGTTTCCAAGATAACCATTGCAGAGAATCTCAGCTTAAATTTTCTCCTTGGGGAAACAGAGTCACAAAAAAGAGATCCACTAGAAAATCACCATTTGAGTTAATTTATGGTATTGCAACATTGTTTCCTAGTCAGTTGGCTATGGAAGTGAGAAAGATAATTTAGGATTCAGAGTAGGAACCTAATCCATAGACTAGAAGTATAAAGAAATTGGTCGAATTGCAGGAGAACAGAGGGAAGGTGACTGAGAATCTACTCAAGTACCATGGTAAGATGAAGGCCTTATTTGAAAAAAAGGCTAAGGACAAAATTTTCCAGCTAGGTGAATTTTTCTCAAGTTGGATGTCAAGAGATAAGACAAAGGGGCACAGGAAATTTGACCTTTTGTTTCAGGCCATTCAAGGTAGCTGAATCCAAAGGTAACAACACATTATTATTGGAAAATATAGATGGTGAACTGCTTGAGTTTCTTGTCAATGGCAATTAACTCAAGCACTACTTTCAGTACTAAAGGCACATATCCATTTCTATAGTAAATATCGATGATCCATTGTAAATACCAGAGTGTTTTCTTCATTTTTTAGTTTTGTATATTGACTCCATGCCCAACAAAAGTCTACTAGTCTGCAAGTTCTCAATGCCTTTCCACCAAGGCACTTCCCTTACTTGGAGCCAATGTTGTACCCTCCTTTTCTTTCCTCTTATTCTCCATATAGTATAGGGATTAAGGTACAAAGCATAACAGAGTTTAAAGCCATTTTTAGAGCATAAATGAGCTCAAAGACTATATCAAACCCACTTAATTAGAAGGTTCTCTGGAAAATCTTTCTAATGATATAAAGAAGTCTGAAAATGGTTTCTTGAATCAAAAGATAAGGGAAGTCAATGTTGGGCCCATAAAAGTTAGAATCTTAGAGACCTCGCGACCTCAGAACCCCATAACTCATTACAAAATAACTTTGAAAAGGCTATGAGGACCAAGGACTAGGTATTTGTCAGCTATTGGTGCTAGGGTCATGTACTGATGAAATCCCATAATATAAATTAGAGGCCTAGACCCCGCGACCCAGGAATCATGTAAGCTTTGGTTAACTGAATTTTCAAAGGCATCAAGGTTGGACCATTCATGCAAAAATTGCTTGCATGACTATGTGTGGGGACCCTTCTATCTTTCCTCCAACAGGATAGTTGGAAGGGTGTCATTGGGAAAATGTAACATCAATGTCGACCCACTGGGAGGTCGACATGTGGTAAGAATTTTTGAGGTTTTCAGATACCCAAAGGGCCAACATACGGATGAGAGATGGATCAGTCATAGGTGGAAAAGTGGCAAGCTTGACATCAACATGGCGTCATCATAACAGTATGGCTCAGAAGGCCAAAACCCCATCATAATCTAATTACATTTTAAAAGGATTTGGGACTCCAGGCACCAAGGGACAAGAGTGCTAGGACATCCAGATTCCAACTTAGCCGAAAGTGGCGCCATTCTTGGGATGGGGTTGCAAAGTGGCAATGAGCATTTCCCCATTTCTTAAATAATTAAAGAGCAACCTCCTATGGGGCGAACCATCATCCATCTCAAGACAACCTCACCCGAGAAAAGATCCAATGGGTAAATAAGCACAAAAGTTAAGCCAACGCTCACTCATGGAAAGTTAGAATCAATAAATATGACGATTTTGATTGATCCAAGGGGCTGTAGCTTGGCCTCTAAATCCACCTAGGAACACCTCCGTAGGAGATAAAACAAACTCGCCACCTACCAGGCTAGCACGATGACCACATCAATCACTGATATCACTATTAGAAGAGTGTAGTAAGAAAGCATGGCAAGTAGGCATGGGACCATTTTATGGATCACCCTCTTCCCTCGCCCTTCGCCTAATCCAATTATGCCACATGTCCACCCCCCCCATGCCATGTCCTCCCTTTCTCACTTAAAATCCCCAAAAAGCTATTGTTGCACCCCCATGCATCGAAAATTGTGATTTGAATACATATACTTAAAATGGTTGAGTGCTAAGTCATTCCATCTATTCATGTCTACAGTTTCCCGACTATCAACCTATATGAGGACCTTTGTGCACCCTCAATATCTAGTTTCATCTACATTCCAGGTAATTCACATTCCCCCAGTCCTTTCACAATTGTCATGATGCTCAAATTAAAGAAGGGCTTGTCGAAAACCTTGAAGAAACAACCACCAAAACCCTCGAGCCACATTTAACCCCTCATGGACATCGAAGGGGGCATTCACGATCCCTTTTTCCCCCTAAATCTATTTGACCTCCATTTTGACTTATATGGCTACTATATCGACAAGGATGACCCATTCTAATTTATTGAGTTAGGGTTGTACCACTTAGTCAACTCAACGATGTACTAATTTGTAAAATTCATATCCTGGCTCATGGCCACGTTCGTTAAAGGTAAAAATTGTTGTATCTCCTCTACTGGGGAGAATATGGAGGTCACCCCTGAATTGATACATGAAGACTTCCTTTATCTGAAATCCCCAAATTTGGAGAATTTTATAGATTCCACACTCTTATATGATTAAATTAGGCTCTCGGTTGGAGGGAAATAGGTCTTTCACCAACTAATCCTCGCCTCCAATGCAAAATTTCCTACCAACTCGGAAAACTCTTGATTTTCTTGTTTTAGGAGTCTATACGACCCATCCTATATGTTATCCTATGGTTATTTTGCAAACGAAAGACAACAAATGTCTCTAAAGTGGCATTAGGGCTTTTACATAAAATGATGAAGCCAAACATTATCCTTGATATTCCCTCTTTCATGGTTGAAGCCATAAACTTCTAGTTCAAACAATTCTACCTGGCCTCCTCCTTTAGTTATAACTCCATATTTGGTTATTTGTTCCTTTACACTCACATATAAGAATTCAAGTACCTAGGCCTCAACATTATAGACTCTCGTAATCAAAGGAAGTATGTGGTTGATTGGGACAATTCTTTGATGAAGAAGCACAACAATAAGAAGCTTTCACATTTCCTCTCTACTTCTTGGCCACTACATATAAGCTTATCAACAAAGTCTCCCCTCCTAGGGTCGTATCCCAACAAAGGAGGAGTCTTTAGCTCAGGAAGGATACTAGGGTGGGTGAATGTTGGTGGAAAAAATTCCCTAAGGAAAGGATTGAAAACCTCAATAGAGCAGAACAAGATAGTCGATAAAGAGTAGTCAAACAAGAATGCCAAACATATAAATTACTAAACATTGATTTGGAAACGTACCCATAGGTCCTATGTTTGATGATGTTCCCGTAGTGTTTAAACCCTCTACTTCCTCGAGAATGAGAAAGCCTACAAGTTAATTCACAAAAGCATATACATAATAGATAATCCAATGTGCATACATAAAAGATATGTTAGATCATCGTATATAAGAATAATCATTACTATTCATGAGACAATAACATATAAGGAGCAAGGCATTAGTTTCTTTATTGATTAACAACAATAGGTACAAGAAAGGTACAACTTGAACTAGGCCAAAAGCATTAACGAAGCCTTCTTCCAGATCTGTCTAGCCCGAGCCATGAAGACAACCTCTCTAACAAGCACAAGGAGATGCTATAAGGATGATGAACATATCTGCAAAGGAAACCAAGGTTTCCTAAAGACTGGGAGTGCGAGAGACACGGGAAAAACATACTTGATCTGGGGGAAAAATGGGTATAATGTCGATAGCCCTTTTCTTGTGTTTATTAAGACTACCCAAGCAGTGTATATATACAACCTGAAATTAGTTAATTCATTTGTGCCACAGGCTCCTGTAGGTGGGCTCGCAGTAAAACTTGTGAACCCCACCCAAAAAATAGTATTTTATTTTATTTTTTCATATTTTAAAAGGTATAGGCAGGTGCAGTGTTATAGAGCCCGCATATGTATATGATTTAGTGTGGGAAGAGTCACATATGGAATTTGAAATATTATTTGGTAATATAAGATAAGTTCTATATGGAAAAAGGGACTTCCCAGGGCCATAAAAGAGCACCAAGTCTACAGGAGTACTAAATGATCCTATAACAGACTCCCCCTAATATATGAGGTCATAAGGGGTATATGATGGAAAAAATATATTAATTAGATAGAGAGGAGTCATCTAATAACCTAGAAGGAGATCACCAGATTATAGCCCATCGAATACTTGTGGAAGGATTCATAAAGAAAACTCATGTTTGAGGTAGGCATACCCATGCTCATAAGTAATAAAGCATTTCCACTTATCAAGTATAACATGAATCCATAATGTATATGTTAGTGCTCAAATCTACCTTAGGCTGAAATAAGGTAAAACTCAAGGCTACATCAAACCACGCTCAGCCTCGTAGCTAGCCCTACGAGGACAGGAGAGGGCTCTCTCCAGTCAATCTCAATAAAATGATCAATAGGGTGCGAGATGACTCTAGAATGGGAACTGATTTTAGGCTAGTAAATAGATATGAAAGTTTGATTTTGATTTCTGGGTTTTGTTGGAGAAATGGGAAAAAACAATTTTGGGTCCGGGGATAAGGCCAGACCTTTGAGGAATTCGAGTTGGAGCGAGGTAGGTAGTAGTCTTAATATTTTTTGATTTAAGTGTATGGATGGATCAGAATGAAAACGAGCTGAAGAGAGCAAGGGAGAACATGGATCCTCTCCAAACAGGCGAAAACATGTAAAACTAAAAAAATGGATTCAACCTCATTTACTCATTCATTTAGTTTCAGAAGCATAAGAAGGGAATGACATACATTAAACATGAAAGAAATTACAATAAACTGAGAAAAAACACCATCAAGAACTGAAAGCCACAAGAATCCCAATAGGTGCTGCAAAACCTCTGATCTTTCCTTAGCCAAAATATGAAAAATATGTACAATAGTGTGCCAAAATCTTTCCCAAGAGTCCAACCTGTAGAATGTCTCAAAAATTACATTATATAGACCTATTAACCCCTTCCCACACCTCTAGGGGTCTAATTCATCTTTCTAGGAGTAGTTTTAATTAATTCCAAACATAGAGCTGAAAACTAGGCATCCAAACAACCAACCTCTAAAAGAAAGGAAACTGATTCATTACATTAATTTTTGCTATTTTGTGAATGAATCATCTAGAATATTTAAAAAAGTGTCAAATTTACATCATATACATCAAATTACATCAAGATAAATCATATACTACATCAGAGGGTGAAACTGGTGAAAACTGGCTGAATTTCTGAGCTGGAAGGTGAGAATTTGATAAAAAATCTATATGCGTAGCGCCCCTAGGCCATGTGTGTAGCGCACCTTTCTGCCTATTTTTGGGGCACTTCCCGACATCCAAATCAAGCTCACAATAGCTGGTTTGAAAGCCCTGGATGTCTGCTATCCAGCCCAAGTGGAATTTCCCAATTTGGAGCTCATTGGCCTCTTCAAAATTTCATTCTCCCGGAAGTACTTCCTGCTGGTGCAAAAGGTGGCAGCAAGGTGATTTTCATGGTGTTTTTGGGCCTTTTGATCATCCAGAACTTGATGAAATGCTTTGGAAATACTTGAGCATGCATAAATCACCATGAAAAACCCAAAAATATAAGGTTTTCCTTCAGCAAGTGTCCCAATCAAAAGCGAGCGTGTTGACGCGCTACCCATATAGCTGAAAAACCTGTTTTTAGACCAAAATTTTTCAAAATGACAAAAATTTCTCTGAATTTGCTCAAATTCGGATCGAAGATCCTCCATCATGTATTATGCCTAGGAAATGAAGCCTTGGCCAAAATCTGGAGTGAATCGGGCCTTTTCCATCGTTTTAGTGCTTTGCTCAACCTCCTCTTCAAAATCTTCATTTTTGCCTTGCAAACGTGCATGCGAGCCCAATAATGAACTTTCATGTGACGAAGCATGTCTTTGTCTCTATTGGCCTTTGCCAACAATTTCTCCAGATGAGTGTTAACATGTATGAGCATAGACTCTCGATTAGCTGGTGTCATATCACCAGGTCTCTTCGGGCCAATTCTCAATCCTCACGGATTCGTCACAGCTCATAAAGTGTATGCTCATCCTCTAGCTATTTGTTGCACTGCTTTAGGTAGTTTATCACCCAATTAGCCATCTGCAATTTTTTCCTCAACGAGTCATTCTCAGCCTTTTTCTCCTGGATGATTTCTTTCAGCTCCAAGTTGGGAGAGCTCGCATCAACATCAATGATCGTAAAATCAGTGTCCCGGCCTCCTGAAGGGCCCTCATCATGCATAGGCCTCTTGCCTTTGTCCTCGATATGTACCTGTGCTGAAGAAGAAGGCGAGACCCCTTCCACATCATGTGGATGTAATACTCGCTCCGCTGATGGAGTCAACGAGACCCCTTCCACCCCGGGTGGAGATAGTACTCATCATGTAGCTGCAAATAAGGCCCTATGGCCTCGCTGGTATGTCACATACAATGGAGCACTTATATACTCGATCTCAAGAATGTCAGGCTGGTGTGAAGGCTCTCCCTCATCATGAACTACTTCAGGAAGCAGCTACGGCGCTGTGAAGAAGTCATGGGAGATAAAATCCTCCCAAGTAATGCCCTGCTGTGTCAACTGATGTAGCACTGCGATCTTGATCAGTGCGTAATGATATATACATCTATGATGCTGTGCTGGGGTCTTCTTCTGTACAAAAATCATCATCGTCTCTATATTGCGATACATGAAGTACGAAATGTTCATCATACGTACCCTTGTGAAATGCATCAACAAATGGACATGGTACGCATAGAGACGTGAAAATCTGCCCTCGCAACTAAAATACCGAATGATGAGTTTCATCAATGGCGCATACTCATCTCTCAGGAATCTGAAAGGAAAAACCCTGCTCAAGTGTCTCATATACCCAGGTTTGATGTATGGCTCATAGTAGAATTTCTCTAACTGCTGACGTTTGTTCCATTTCTCTCCTATATTTGGTATCCCGGTGGCCTGAGCAATAATCTCTGGTGACAAAATTAAATTTACTCCAGTGAGGTTTACATGACCATCATGTAAATATAGAATGAAAAGCCGGGCTATTTCACGATGATGCTGGGTTTGTGAGATCATCTCACAGTATTGGAAACATGACTGACGCTGAAAACAATCCATTGCAAGTGGGCAAGCCTGCAATTGAGCCAAAGAAGTAGGCTCTTCCCTGAGATGCTTACCACCTTTTCCACCTTTGTGAGACCTCCATGGCACATTACCCTCAGTTGTGGAATCACTATCATACTCCTGCTCATAAACTGAATCTGTCTCTGACATGACTTTTAAAAAACAAGATGTCAGCAATATTTATGTTGATATAGGTGTAGTGGAATCAAAAGTTTCAATGTAAGCTTCAAAATCCAAATATGTTTCCTGTTGCCTATGTACCAAAGCATCATAAAAGAGCCATAATGAGATAGTCAACTGAGTTTACATGGAACAATGGTGTAAAAATGGAAATGACTGTGACAAAGACATCAGAGATGTAATGGACATGAAAGAGCATCAGGCTGAGGTTAATAGTGAGCATGAGCACCATTAAAAAAAAATGACATAGGCATTGGTCAATTGCATGTTTGAAAAAACCTCCAGATAGTCCCTTACATTTGATTCAACACCCTGAGAAGTGAATTTGAAAAAAAACATAGGGTTTCATTTCTTCATCTTAAACACTTGTTTCTCCACATTCAAAACACCATGAATATATCAAAAATTCACTGAGCAAAGGTAAAAACCTACTTGCAAATAGTTGGAGGCGATTTGGCGCGAATTTGGATGAAGAAACAACAATTTTTGGGTCTGTGACTATGTACGCAGCGTGTTGGCCCAACGCGTAGCGCGCACCATACGCGTAGCGCCCTTGTATTTTTGCAAAGACAGGGGAGCCTATACGCGTAGCGCGTCCCCAATGCGTAGTGCGCACCTTGTATGGGTCACGTGCACCTTCAATACAATCCAGGGCTATGAAAATTGTATCTTTGACCTTCCATAGCTCAAACTTAACTTTTGCCTTGAGATTTGGTGCGAATGAAATTGTTTACCATATTTTCTATGTGAAGAAAATATCTCATCACATCATATTTGATTTTAATTTTACTCCATGACCCACTCTTATAATGTTTGACACTTTGACATTCGCTCATTTAATATAATGATTTTCTTTTGGCTTTTCAAACTTGGACTGATGAAATGTCTTGATTGTTTGTAGAGATTTTGGCATTTGGCTTTGGCGAACATCAGAGGCTTGTTGTGAAATCCTCTTGACCTGCGAGCTTTTATCACATGTCTCCAAAGACTTGAAACCCTAGACCCTAGGACTAAAGACTCTCTTTGACAAAAATAATCATTTATGACCGTAATGACGTGACCTAAATCTTCAGTGATTTTTAAGGAATTTTAATTTGCTCTGCAGGTACAAGCATGAGGAAAGACAAGACAACCAGATCCTCTCGTTAATGAATGGCATGCCCCTAGCAAAAGGCAACGAAGTGGAATGAGCGAGACACCTAAGAATGATATGCAAAAAGTGAACTGATCTCTGATGGAGGGCTGTAAGGACCGACTCTAACAATATACATAAGTGAAGAGTTGTAAAATACATAATGGATCATCAAAACATAGTTGCAAAGGAACACAACGGAGCTATGTATCAATATCACATATAGAAGAATATCTAATCAATGATGCTAAAATACTCTCTAATCAATGATGTTGCATAATGAAGCCTCATAAAAGTACCAAGCATATAGATGGAATAATGGTACTACATAAACTCGTGTGCGAACATATATGATGTTTTTGTGAAGGACTGCAACATATAAAGGTGGGCGGTGTCACTAGTAGAAAAGTAAAGGAGTTGTCAAGTTAACCAAGATGTTGACACAACACGAGGTCTTCACCATCCGCAGATGGTACATTTATACACTATTAGAATAAATGAGCTGAATTCGACCATGTGAGAATCATTTGATTATCGGTCATTGATGTATACCATTAACAAATGCAAGACATCTCACCAATAATGATAATGAGTGTCAAGGTACCCTGGTACAATCTAATAAGTGTGAAATAAATGTTTTGAAGTCGAACACTTGAAAGAATCTACCAATCAAGATGCATTGATGTATTCTCACTATCAATAGCAAAGGAGTGTTAACACCAAAAAATGATCACCTATTCATTTCTAACTAGGCGGATCAAAATACACCATGTGGATTTAATTTTACCATAGTAAAATCACTTTCACTGTGGAAAATACTTTAGTAAACCACTTTTATTAAATTATTTTCTTATTTAAATAAAAAAAACCCCATGAGAATAATTAGATAAATATTATTTATTTAATTTTCTCTAGGTATTATTATTAAATCATTATTTAATAATTATTCTTTGTCCCATTTGACTAAATCCCTTAGGAATATTTAAATAAATCATTATTTATTTGGAGTTCCTTATTTATGTTATTAGAATAATTATTAAATCACTATTTAATAATTATTTTGATTTCACACCTTTCTTGTTTCTCGCGAAATATTTAATAAATCATTTTATTTGTTAATTATTTCTAAATAAAAGAATTTAACCATTTTAAATTCCTTTTCTTCTCCAATAAATATAGTAAAGTATTTTAAGTACTCGGATCTAATTTGGTCAATAATATTTTATTATTCTCCATTTTCGAGATTAACTCCATACTTTGCTATATAAAAGAGGGTTTTTCATTCATTCCTCACCATGATCATTATCATCGTCAATATTATCACCATTTTTTCTTGAGCTCCCACTTGAGTTCCTCACTTTGTTTGGCTATTTCACATGATTGGGAGAAAGAATATATTTCTAAAACATCAAGGATATCAAAGGACCCATCCCACGAAGGGGCACTTACAGATCAATCTATAGATCTCCTTCACTAGGTGTTGTCAATAAAGATTTATTTGTTTAAAATCATCTTTCCATTGGGTTATAATTCTGAATCTATCATTCTACTACTATTTGTTTTGGATCTAGTTCTTTTTTAATGCATATTTTCCATTTGTGCTGCAGATCTAGGACAACATCAACCATTAAATTTTTGTTAGGGTCACTTGTCACGTAGTGACTTAAGTGAGGTTTTTTGGTTCATCTTCTAGGATTTTTCATACTATTTATTGAGTCCCAAACTTGCATCTTCCCTATAAACCTTTTTAGCCTTTTTTTCTAGTTACCTGAACCTCCAAGCTATCAAATCATTGCATGTTAGTTTAAAAAGAGCATATAAAATGGTTTCCTAACTATGTCTTGTGACTGTTGTTTGATTTAAATTTTTGCTCAGTCAGCTGCAGAATCTTGTCACTTTCCGCAGCCAGGTCAACTTTCCGCAGCCTTTTTGTTGAAGTCTATGTTACAGGTGTCTACTGGAGAATCCGGCTACATGGGCAAGCTGCAAATGATGTGGGCATGGAACGTGTCCCCTTGGTTCAGCCGAATCACTCACAGAAGACCATGGTCAAAGCCAGTCAAGCGGTCGTCAACACTAAGAGTTTTACAGTGATAGGACTCTGTTTTTCACCACGAGAAGAATTGCGTGGCAAGTTCCTAAATCCTAGGAGCTGTACTAACACCTGTGGACTGCTCCGTGAACCAAATCTAATAGCCACCCTCCTTGGATTTAATTTCCACGGCTACCACACTGCTAGATTTCCAGACGTGGTCATTCACGTGTCTGTTTACCAACACTGATCTTAGGAATTAGTTATGTCATTTCTTGTTATAAATAAAGCATCCTCGTATGCATATAAACTAGTTCTTGGTATGTAATTTTGACTATTTTTACGAGCCACTGTGCCGTGACTTAATCCTTATGTTATGACTGCATTCGAATATATGAGAAGACATTGTTTTTAAGTTCAATCCGTGATTGATTCCTGATTGGTCGAGGTTGCAGAGGGCCCCTGTACACCAAGGTTCTGTAATTATTGTACAGTTTCTTGTTTTCTTCATTTATGTTCCTGATGCCATAATTGTTTGATTGTATATATTACACTGCTCATGGTATTCATGTTGATTGCTATCCATAGTTTCTTTTATGCTTTCTAATGACTGTCAACTGATCACTGTTTTTATTTCAGGTTCTAATAGATAGCCCGGGCAAGTGCACATAGCTTTTTGATGACTAATGACATGATGGAATTATCTTGTCCTTCTGCTGATTTATTTCCTTAGTTCTAATTCCAGCACTGTTTATTTCTTTCAGTTTTGTTTTTTCCATTTACTTTTCTGCAAAATAGATATTAGACTATTCGTGTCATTTTCAGTTACCTCCTATAGCTAGAGGGAGTCGAATGGTGAGGGATTGAAGTATGAATGTATAGTTTGATATTAGTTTATTTGTTTTTACAAGTTAGTGATTAGATTACGCATGTCATTTTCAGTTACCTCCTATAGCCAGAGCGAGTCGAATGGTGAGGGATTGAAGTATGAATGTGTAGTTTGATCTTAGTTTCATTTTATGCAATTTAGATATCATATTACTCAATTTGTTTATGATTACCTCCTATAGCCAGAGCGATACTTATATCCATACTTTATTTTTAGAATTGCCATCTCACATTAGGGAATCAACAAGAAGATAAACCCAAAAACAAACCAAAAATCAAAAACGACAAAGAAGTAAGAAATCGATTATCTTGCATATATAGTGCACTTCACTTCAACAGTTTACGACTCCTGGATTGATAATTTATATAGCAATTTAGGACACACTAAATTGACCAAACACTAACAAGGAGTCTGCCACTGATGACTGCAAACACTATGGTACTGAAAGAAGGCTCTACACCTTGTTCCTGTAGGTTTTAACCGTGTACAAAAATTACCTACATACGAATTCTAAAAACATAAAATAAATAATGGCAAGAACATAAAACATAAAATAGATATACATAGATATTTTCCCCTAGATCCAAAAACGAGGAATACCAGATTGATTTTTCATTATATTTCTTTCAATTTTACAACACACACACACACACACACACACACACATATGTCAAATCATTCATAAACCTCAATCCATTAACCTTGGTTTAGAACATAATTGCATTTCCCTTGACCGGATCTACAAAATACAATGGGCAGAAAGCCATCATACCCAAAACCATGTGCAAAACCATAGGTATGTCCATCCACCTAATATAAGGTCCAAAACAAATTTCCCAAAGCACTGCCCCAGACCCCGTACAGGCGGGCTATCGCCCCTCTAAAACCCCTAGACAGGGGGGGTTGCGCCTCATGCAATGAACAGGGGGAGCTATGACCCACACATGCATGCGACTAGTCATGGAAAGAATATAACACACACCCAACATTCTCCGACTGGTTTTATTTCATTTCCACAAAAGCGGTCATAGGAGAGCTTAGTCATTGGTCCAACCCTACAACACCCATTGTTTCTTTAAACCAATAAAACTTCTCAGTGCTCACAAAGTTTGTTAATGCATAGAAAACATTCTTCAAAGTGTCCACATTTACCAGCAACACCCTTTTGTCCTCAACCATATCCCCCACAAAGTGATACTAAACATCAATGTGCTTTGTCTTTGAATGATAAGCAGGGTCCTTTCCCAAGAAAACTGCACTATCAGTGTCACAATCTATCCTTATAGCTCGATGTACTAACCCCAAACTTGAACATAGCCTCTACAACCAAACTACTCCCTTTCTTGCATGAGTGGTTGCCATGTATTCTGCCTCTATATTTGAAAGTGCCAGTACAAACTACCTCTTGCTCATCCAACTCACTACACCTCCAAATAGGTTAAACACATACCCACTTGTAGATATTCTTTGATCCAAATATCAAACCCAGTTTGCATCAACAAAGCCACAAATGTCCAAAACTTTGTCCAATCCTGGTCTTCCTTAGTAGCACAAACCATAATCACTAGTGCCATGAAAATACTTGAAAACCCGCTTCACTGTTGTCCAATGCTCCTTCCTTTCTTTTGACATAAACCTATTCAATACTCCCACTGCATGTGCAATGTCTAGTCTAATACAGACCATTTGCATATATCAGGCTACTGAATGCACTTTCGTATGGAACACGTGGCATTTCCTCTTCCTCTTCTTGTTCCTTGGAACACTATTCAACAGATAACTTACACCTACACGAATAAGGAGCTTCATTAGTTTACTATATTTCATATTAAACCTCTACAGTATTGTCTCAACATAATTCATTTAGTTTAACCATAGCTTCCTCTTTACCTGATCTTGTTTAATTTCCATGCCCAAAATATAGTTTGCAGCACCAAGATCCTTCATGTCAAATTTGGAGGACCATTGGGTCTTCAAATCCTGGATAATTTCTTTGTCATTTCCAATCAGCAACATATCATCCACATACAAGACCAGATAAATGACACAGTTGCTAATTAATTTAAGCTACACACAATGATGTGCTTTGCTTCTGGTGAAGCCAAGTCCTCATATATATGTATCAAATTTTTGATACCACATCCTCGATGGTTGTTTTAACCCATACAGGGACTTTTATAACCTGCATACCAGTTATTTCTTTCCCTTCACCGCAAAGCCTTCAGGTTGCTTCATGTATATCTCTTCTTCTAGATCCCCATGAAGAAATGTTGTATTAACATCCATATGTTCTACCTGAAAATCAAAAGAAACAACAACATAGAATGTAATCTAATAGAATCTACGTTGGAAACAGGAGAAAAAATATCACCAAAATCAATTCCCAACCCCTGGGAATAACCTTTTACTACCAAATGATAATTTTATTTCTCCACTTTTCCTTCTGCATTCATCTCATTCTTAAACACCCATTTTCTTCCAATGGGTTTCCTTCCATCCAACAACTCCACCAAATCCCAAGCCTCACTTTTTTCCAAAGATTCCATTTCATCAACCATAGCCTCTTTCTAGAGTTTTTCGTCCTCTGAATCTACTGGATCCCTAATAGTTATAGGATCATCATAAGTAATAGATAAAGAAAAAATTGAATAGAAGGAATATGGATTATACCTTTCTAGTTTCCTTATTTCTCAAACTAATCTTTTCACAGCTGGATTTTTTGGCTCTTCATCTTCTGATTCCTGTTTTGTTGTAGAGTCTGATTCTTCCTCATTTAGCTCAAACTCTATATTCTCATGTTCCTTTGGTAGGAATTCATGTTTAATAACATTTTTGGGTAGCAGAAGGCCCGCATAACAATTTTGGGGCTTAAAGACCGCAATTTTTGGAAAGGTATGGTAAGGACCTCACGAAGTGCGCAGAGCGCGAATTGTAAATGAGTCAAGTAAAAGGGTTGTCCACCCAAAAATAATGAAAAATAATAGGAAGTAAGTCAACTTGCCCATGGTTCGTGGACCATGGGAATGTATAAATAGAGCAAGGCTCTATGTATGGAAGTTAGTCTTTTCGCATGTACTTTTGGATCTATATCGTTATGGGTTTTTGAGGAACGAAGCCTTGAAGCATCTATAAGTATGAGTCAAAGGTGTTGGTGGGTAGATAGAGGCTCTATAGTTGTGTGCACAAAGGCCTGGTAGAGTCCGCAGCTATGTGTGCGGACCCCTGCAGCTGAGTGCACAGGGTGGATCAGGATGTATTGGCGAAGAAAGTAAATAAAGATAAGTTGATTTTGAAATTCTGTGTTAAATCTTAATTATTGTGGGTTTGGCTAATTTATGGTTGATATAACTGTTTGATCTATGCGCGAATACTTATGTTATAAGTCCATGTGAGTCTGTATGTTTTTTGGGTGCGTGAATTGGTTATTTCTATTAAATGTTTGCTTAAAGACCATAAAAGGTAGATCTAATCTATAAACAACACATTAATAAGTATTAAGGATTTTCCTGGGTCTGGATCTATGCAGAGCAGAGTGGTGGGAAGCCACAGAATAGTGCGCGAACCCTCCAGACCACATCAAGACATCCCAAGTGTGCGAAAACCTAGTTCCAACACCCTCCCCTGCTACCTCAGGTGAGACCTCAGTCCACACTCCGCGAGTTGTTGCCGAAAGGCCGGTTGCTGCGAGATTTGTTTGGCTAAATAACTCTTCTAAACCTGGGTCAGGCCCATATAAGCCAACGAATGGTTCCATTTCCAGGAACCGGGATCTCTCTAAGGGATGTCTAATGTTGAAACATTGGAATCCTACTAAGAAAGAGCTTTAAGATTGGCTGGATCAAAAGCTTCCCGAGTTTGTGATTCAGGAAAACAAAAACCCGCGGATATCGAAGGAAAGGTGGATGGATCAGTACATATACATAGATATCCACAAAATATTCTTCGTAACATTCTTGATAGAGTTGTACGAGTGGATCGTGAGGTTAGCTGACAGCATGGGAAGGTGCAAACTAGATCAACCTTTTGTGTGGACTCCAGAATTGGTGCACAAGCTAGAAGCCTCCGAAGATAAAATCGCACGCATAGTAGATCACTGGTTGGATCGAGTAATAGGAGGGTTTATTACCGAGTTCACAATAGACACATCTGTGAGCTATAGTGAAGTAGAAAGGTGCTTTCTCCAAGGACTGCAGGGTAGGTATATCAAATCATTGAATACTTGGAGTAAGATGTTGTTGTGTGAAAAATAGATAATGCGCATTTATTGATGTTTGCGTAACATGGAGTGGAAGAGGCTACCGAGGAACGAAATGATTATAGAATAGTCCGTTAATTTTCATTTCATGTGAAAGTGAGGAGGATATCGCAAGATTCTCCCCAAGAAGTGCGGTCTGGTTGATTAAGGGGTGCTCTCCATTGATACACTTTTGTCTATGCCATCACCTACTTCACTAACATCAAATCCATCTTCACCCCCTCCACCTGCACCTCCACCACCAGCGAAGGTTGGGATGGCAAGCGCAGTCAAATTGTCAATATTTAAGGGTGCAGGAAATGAGGAACTAGGTTAGTTCTGGTTTGTGGTAAGGAACGTGTCAGAAGCCAAGGCATTATGGATGATAACATAAAAAAGGCTACCTTGGTTAGCGTGTTGCAGGACTGTGTGTTGACATGGTATATAAATTACTCAAGCGATCATCCAAATGTGGGAATAATGGTGATCTAGGAGGCATTGAACAAAGAATTTGGTTAGCCAAAATCAGAGACAAAATCGGTCATTGGGTTCAAAGAGATAGCAATGCTACTGGGTGAAACCCTGTGGGATCTGGATCAAAGGTTAAAAAACACAATTTGCAAGGCTAACATGACATTGACAAATGCGCAACACTGCGCATGGTTTGTGGCATCATTGACACCACATCTGAGGATGGATCTATCACATCAAAAGATCTCAACCCAAGTGGAGAATTACAAACCGTGATGAGATTGCACAAAACCCCAATACAGGATCCGAGGTTGGGAATTCAGCAAATCCATGCGCAACTACAAAGTCTGAGCTTAGAAATGCAAAGCTTGAAGCAAGAAAGGGCGATATGATTAGAAGTGTGTATAGAGGTAGGATGTATTAAATTTAAAAGTCAAGCACACGACAAGGACCATTGCACAGTCTTTGCAAACTATCTTGTGGGGGGGGACGATGCCACTAAAACTGGAGGTACAAGCAAGGCCAAGTGTGGCATCCATGCTTTGGTGTGTGATTTGTCAAGTGGGGGGAAAGCATGCAACAGAAAATTCCCACCTATTGTAGAAGTAGACCTAGACCTCGCAATAGCTGTATTGCAAATTTTGTAGATCCGTAGGTCATGATGAGTGAACTTGTCTGAGCTATGACTTGATGATGGAGAGGACCCCAGCTTATCGGGTACAAAATGAAGCACGAGGGTTTGACCTAGCCATAGGGCCACCTAGGGGATTTCAAGGATTCAGCCGAGGAAGAGGAATGGGGCTTACGTGGGGGTGCAGACAGCTAATCTATTATAACTGCAAAGGGCCAGGACACTACGCTCACCACCGTACTAACCCAATGAGGATATGTTGCCCATACTATAGCAGTTTGACCATGAAATGGTAGATTTCCCGACGTTAAATATGCAAATGCGTGAAAGAGGAGTATTATAGCTCACTCCAACTCAAAGTGTCCAAATGATGAGATAGGAACCACACGAAGAAGACCCCGGCATAAATATGGTATTGAGGAGAGGCTCACCTATGGGAGAAGGTGCACAGAAAGAATTTATAGAAAGTGTGAAGGGTCACAATACCCCGGCAAGGGAACCCAAATTAGAAGTGGAACAAGGGAAGAAGATGCCAAAGGAAGCTCCGAAGAGCTTCATGGAAGTCTCTACTCCAGGTAGGAGGAACCCAATTGAGCCAGGGATGGATCCCTCTATGCTTAATACCTTTTTAGAGACGTGTATGAAGTTGTTGCATCACAGTACAACTGTTAAGGGACTCCAAGAGCTGATCACTAAGTGCCCAAGGTCGGGCGAGCCACGCGTAGTTCGGAAACTTGGAAGACATGCTCTGCACACGGGACAGGAGATGTGTATGACAGTGCAAATCGGTGAGTACACGATGGACTAGGTCATTCGGTACTTAGGATCAGATGAAAATGTGTTACCTAAGCAAACATGGTAACACATGGGTAGGCCCGCATTACAGTGGTCGCCTATTTAGCTAAGGATGGCCAACCAGCAAAATATCCTACTTATGGGCTGACTACAAGGGGTGACAATGGACATTAAAGGTGTAAGCATGGAGACCGACTTCGAGTTCATAGAAATTGTGGATGACACTAATCCCTATCCTATATTTCTAGGGATTGATTGGGCCAAATAAATGAATGGGGTCATCAACTTAAAAAGGTGGAAAATGATGTTCAAAAAGAAGTCACTGTGAGTAATTGTCCCGCTGGACTCAGATAAGAGAGAGTGCTATACCGAACTAGTGCGCGATAAGGACAATGACGATGAACTAGACTGCATATACCAGATAACAGTGCAAAATCAGGGTCGGGTTAATCCCTCAGCATGGGAGTGCGATAGTTCGTGCACATCAGATATGGATGAGGAGATGGAAATATGGCAGGACAGATTGCAAGAAGTCATCACACTCAACTATAATATGATGATTAGATCATTGTGGCGTGTAACCACTGAAGGAAGGCAATGATCGACAGATAATAGCGCAGCCAATGAGGGGTAGTTCGCCAACCTTGGCACCTTAATCATTGCCCAGAAGCAGCATGGTGTGTTGGATGAAGCACCATGCATACAAAGGTAGCTGAGAAAGAGAAGATGGTTCCATGTACGGATTGGAGGACATGCACACTGGAGTGGGGCAGTCCCCTGGTTACAACAAAGACCATGGTTGTATGTTGCACGACCATCGAGACAACTAAATCTGTGTGTGGCAAGGGTCCGCTGGGCCAATACGACCATAACCAGAGCAGGGTATGCCAAGGGTCCTCTATCCATGGCCGGAGGAGCCATTTCCCCCACGGTTTGCATTGCGCTGGAAGACCTACTTGATGGGATTTGCCAGATATGGGAAGCCATTTGGAACGACAAAATGAGATTTTGCAAGTTAGCAGAAATGGGGGCAAGACTTCAAAAGAAAAGTGTGAAGCTAGCTGAAGAGATTCATAAAATCAAATTAGAACTCACGCTTGCAAATGACAAGCGAGAGCTATTGACGGCACCAGACCTAGCCGGCTCTCCTACTCTATTAGGACAAGCCATGACCGTGCTAGCATGATTGCATCTGCACCCTAGGACACACAAAGACGGAGATCGCGATACGCCCTTAGACTCAAAGGAATAAGAATGGTGCTTGTAGCTCAGGCTAGTAGGGAAGCGGAAGGTTTGCACAATGGGTGTGATCACCTGACTATCTGTAGAAGGCCAAGTCTTAGCGCTCCACGCAGTTGGAAGAGGGAGTGGGACTATAAAACAGGTTGTAGAAAAGCTGCGCAAGGATGGTCAAATGCATCAAACGCAACCGTGCACCAGGGGCTACGCTTCCATGGAGAAGGGATGGAACGCGACCGTTGCAAGTACTATTCATGACAAGATGTACCATTTAAGAAACAAAGGAGCGGGTAACAAGCAATTAAGGCGTAATGATAACCAACAAATTCACATTAATGAGCCACAAGGGGGGTGAACTGCCGACTTCGAATTCAAAATTATATATATCCAACAAGAAAAGGGTCATACCACAAATTTTGATCTCTCGTAAAATAGGACACCCTAGGTTCCAGCCGAAAGGAGCAAGATGAATGACAAAGCACTAAAGGAAAGCCCGTGGTTTCAAGCACTGCCAAAGGAATACCGAGAGTCATTCCCCAGTTCAGTAAACCCTACCAAAGAATGTCCACAGCATCTCACGCCCTAGGCAGCCAAACTTCCTAAATCGCCGAGGATGCCATGGACCAAAAAGGACCCCCAGATACCAGGACCAGTGAGGTGATCGTCACGAAATCCACGCTTTAGCAAGCTCACAATGGAAGAAAAGGGAAAAAGTGTTACCATTGAAAGCAACGAGGAGGATGAGGGATCCCTGACATATGTTGAAGAAGTAAACCCCAATAATGAAATTATTCAGCTAGTGCTCCATCCCAAGTATGTTCCACCAAGAAAAGGGAAGGATAAGGTCCCTTCTAATCTGGGTGACGTTAACAATGTACTCACCACCCCATCTCTTCCGAAAGGGGTTCCAGTTGAAATCTCAGTGACTAGCCATATTGCAACGATGAAATTTGAAGACTGGGACCTTGCAGATACAGAAACATTTCCCCATTTGGTGACTAGTGAATTGATGGAGCAAAGCATGGAAGGGGCAGTTATGACACTTTATCCAAAGAAATGGCTACAAAAGGTGGAGAATGTAGGGTTGTTCTGTTTCCTCTCCATTCCCCACTTTCTCCGACCCCCTATTACAATCTTGGTCATCAAACAGTTGCTATGTCTGGTACATGACAACTACTTATGGCTTGGCAAACCCATCTGAATCATGCCAGAACTCATACATAGGATCTCCCTACTTCCCGATGAAGGAAGAGAACCCAGGGAAATTGTTGATAAGAGCGGTGATGTGACAATGACCAAAACCTTGAAAAAGAAATATAAGTTGGAGAAAGGCTAGTAAGGGTATATTATTGATAGAATCTTGGACAAAGCAGTCCACATTGCTACCCAGTTGCTGGCCAGGAAAGTGATGTGGAAATGCCATGGTACCGAGGTTCCCGCGATCGTCATTGCACTAGCCAATGAATGCGTAGCTGGGAAATGGTTCAATTGGGTGCAATTCATGCAATTCCTTTGTAAAGAATTCCTGACCAACTGTAGAGATGTCCAAGAGGAGGGAAATACCTTCCACTATGCATGGCTACTATTATCCATTGTGCTGGTTACCACTGACCTACCTGAAGATAGTCAATTTCCCTCCTTAGACCAGGATTGGCTAAAAGCTGCCAGATTTGTGTCGCTTTGGGTGACCAAGGATGCTAAAAGAATCATGGGCATCAATATTTTTTGGATACTAATGGAGGCCAACATTTGACACCAGGTCACCCAGCTACCCTGGTTGTCCACCGAAATCTATGACAGTGTGAAACATATAGCTGAGTTTAAAGCAGACATGCACTTTGTCTACATTCGGGCATGCAAGGACCCTGACCAAACATGGACTACACTTCCTTTCATTGCCATTGATGAAGCTATCAATGCAGTATTAGATACTTGGCCACTAGAATGGTGTGGACCCAATGTAGTGGGGCGCGATGAGGTAGCCATCAGGACACAAAAGCATGCAGTGAAGCACGTCGCATAGCAAAAGCGGAATGAACAACATGCTATAGAAGTCTACGCGGCCCGAAAAGCAGCACAAACTTTGACGGCCAAAGCACCTTCTAGAATAGCTGCAACGGATGAAACTCGTCAAAAGGTGCCCATAGAGTCGACCACGGGGAAAAGGACAGAAGGTACACAATCAACCACCACGAGTGCGCCCTTAAAATGGCTATTGTTGACAAAATTAACAAAGATGCGGAAGAAGGCCAAGGTATCTAAATGAGACAGAGAACTGACCACCTTGACGATGGGCGACCTAGGTGACATAGGGGACACCATTCACGAAGCCACCCGAGTTGCCATCGATGATGCCATGTCAAAGAAATAGCTTGTGTTGGGTGAACTCCCTGCACAACTGCAAGAACTTGGGACATGGGCAACATAGACAGGAGCCACCGTTACTCATGGGGTTACAGATATGTTAGCCACTGAGTAGCTACCGAAGGCCCAACTGGCCCATACTATCGCGATTCTAGAAGGAGCATTGATAACAAAAAATGAGGAGGACAGATCTGTGGTAGGATGGCTTATGGGGATGGGACTCAATTTGGTTGCCCTCCCACGTGAACACTTGTACCAACTCCAAGACGACGCCATGATGGAGCTCCACGCCAGGGAGAGGTGCATGGAATAGGTACTCAGTTAAGAAATAATTAATATCGAACAGTTGAGCCTCCAATGGGACAAAGTTCTCACACAGAGTCAACAACTGGAGTAAGTGGTAGGGGAAGCCTGTTTGTGTGTCCCTAAACTAGAGACTGTGGCCGATTTACCTATGGACATACGAATCCACAAGCTGGCTAGTGGGTTCTGTGCAGCAAAAGAGTAGGCTATGAAAATTCGGCTAGAACTCAGTATGCAGATAGAAGAGCTAAAGCTGCAGGCACAGCCTTTGACGCCAGCAGAGGTCATCGAGCAGTGCAAAAGCCTCATCAGTTTCGGTCAAGAAAAAATCACACTTTCTATGAAGGAATGCGCTGATTTGTTGACTCAGTCTCTCATTACGCTCGCTTAACTCTGGGAAGATCTGACCCTACAGTGACTGGAAATCGAGGCAAGAGAGCTCCAACAAGTCTATGCTAATATCAGAGGGACTGCACAAATGATTGTGGTTACGCAGAGCTTGGCCAAGATGAAGGAGGCCCAGGCTTTAAAAATCCAAGTTGGTGCTAGCCACCAGAAAGAAGCAGTAATTAAAGAACACCTCCAGCCATGGATTGATAAGGCATTGACGGTTTCCACCACCTTTTAGCACAGGTGGCACACATGCAGGCAGAATATGCACCTATAGAAGAAGCCACGGTTGAGGCTAATGTGCCGGTGGCACACGTTGAACAAGTATAGCAGAGGGCAGATGAGTTTGTTGCAAGTACTAGTGAAGGACAAAAATTGTTGACCGACCTTTGCGAGAAGATTGTCACACCAGCCAGGTGACTTGGGACGAGTCACGATGATTGTGTTGGGGGACAGTTAGGTAGTAGAAGTCCCACATAACAGTTTTACCGCTTAACGCCCGCAATTTTGGAAAAGGTATGGTAAGGACTTTACGAAATTCGTTGAGCACGAATTGTAAATGAGTCAACTCAAAGGGTTGTCCACCCAAAAATAATGTAAAATAATAGGAAGTAAGTCAGCTTGCCTATGGTCCACGAACCATGGGAATGTATAAATAGAGCGAGGCTCTATGGATAGAAGTTAATCTTTTTGCATGTACTTTTGGATCTAGATTGTAATGGGTTTTTGAGGAACGAAGTCTTGAAGTGTCTATAAGTTCGAGTCAAGGGTGTTGGTAGGTAGATACAGGCTCCGCAAGTGTGTGCACAGAGGCCTAGTAGAGTCCGCAGCTATGTGTGCGGATCCCTACAACTGAGTGCAAAGGGTGGATCTAGATATATTGGTGAAGAAATTAAATAAAGATAAGTTGATTCTGAAATTCCATGTTAAATCTAAATTATTGCAGGTCTGGCTAATTTATGGTTGATATAACTGTTTGATATATGCACTAATACTTATGTTATAAGTATATGTGAATCTGTATCATTTTGGTGTGCATGAACTGGTTATTTCTATTAAATATTTGCTTAAAGACCATAAAAGGTAGATCTAATCTATAAACAACACATTAATAAGTATTAAGGATTTTCCTGGGTCTAGATCTACATGGAGCAGAGTGGTGCAAAGCCATAGAATGGTGCGAGAACCCTCCAGACCACATCAAGACATCCCAAGGGTGCGGAAACCTAGTTCCAGCACCCTCCCCTAATACCTCAGGTGAGACCTTAGTCCACACTCCGCGGGCTGTTTCCAAAAGGGCGATAGCTGCGGGATTTGTTTGGCTAAATAAATCTTTCGAACCTGGGTCATGCCCATATAAGCCAACACATATTTCACCTCTCTACACACCACATCTTGGTTGTACACAACCTTCCTTGTTTATATGTTCCAAAGCTTATAACCTTTTAAACCATCCTTATACCTAATAAAGATGCAGCTTTCAGATTTACTATCCAACTTGGTTCTTTTCTCCTTTCGAACATGTACATATGCATTACAGCCAAATACCCTCAGATGTGAAAGACAGGGTTTCTTACCAGTCCATACCTCATGTGGAGTCTTAGCCTCCAATGTTGATGAAGGTGATCTATTAACGAGGTAACATGCAATCTCCACTACCTCTACGCAGAATTCTTGTCCTACCATGACACCACTGACCATGATTCTTACCTTTTCCACTAACGTCTTGTTCATTCTTTCTATAACTCCATTTTGTTGAGGCGTGTGTGGATTAGTCTTCTCTCATGATATACCACACTTGTTACAGAACTCTTTAAATTCCTTCTTGAAGAACTCTCCACCATTATCTTTCCTAAGCACCATTATCTTCTTCTCTGCCTGGTTTTCCACTAGAGCCTTAAATTCTTTAAACATGTAAAAGACTTCATATTTCTTCTTAAGGAAATATATCCACATATTCCTTGATAAGTCATCTATAAATGATACACAGTACATAAAATTACCTAGTTCTAGAACTGAGAGAGGTCCAAACACATCATTGTGCACAAGCTCTAATATCCCTTTTTCCCTCTTTGCACCAGAGGGGAAACTCACGCAATTATGCTTCCCAGATACACATTGTTCACATAAATTAAAGTCTAGACAGAAATTAGACATACCTTCTACCATATCATTACCATGAAGTACTCAAAGGGACTTCTCTCCAATATGTTGAAACCTTTGATGCCATAGCATGGTATTTTCTCCAGAGACCACTATATTTTCAACTCCACCTTCAGGAACCACTGAATTTGTTGCACCCATCAATAATAGTACTACCCAGAAGCTTGTATAGAGTTTCAATCTGAACTCCCCGCATCAATACCAGTGCTCTCTAAACCATCTTGTAGGTATCTTTCTCGAACACTATTTTTACACTCGTGTCATCCATCTTGCTTACAGAAATCAGATGTTTGGCCAATATAGAAATATGAAGAATGCACAAAAGTGTTCTAATCCTTCCACCTTGTAACTTTAGCTTGAATTTTATGCGTGAGACAATTATAGTCTTCTTGTCATCCCCTATGAATATCTCACCACCACCATATTTATCATACTCGCAAAACCAATCCCCGTGGGGAGTGATGTGAAAAGATGCACATGATTCAATCAACCATACCTCATGATCTACATGTGTACTTGAAGAACAAGTCAATTACACATCCCCACCTTCATTTAACGTGGTTTCTTCCTTTGCAAAAGGAGCATCATCAGATCCCTTTCCTTTATCGGGAGCTTTAGATCTATAATCCTTTCCATCACACCTTTACAGGTTTTCCTAGAGATTTTGATATCCATCTAGGCTTAGATCTCCCACTCAGGGACTTATTTTGTTTCTATTATGGAACCTTCCTCGTATAGACAAGGCATATCCATTCTATCCCTCAATATTTTTCCATCTCATCTGCTCCAACTGCAAGGATGACACTATTTCATCAAACTTAAAGGTAGTTGTATTCCTACCTATTGCAACAACCAGACTCTCCCACGAATTTGGTAGAGAACACAAGAAACCGATGCACTTATCGTCATCTGAAATTTTAATATCAATAGATAAAAAGTAATAAAAATGCAAAAAAAATCTCAAATGATAAAGGAAGGTAATAGCATACTTTCCCTCATGTCACAAACCTTTGAAGACCATTGAGCATTAATATATACTCTTATTTAACCCAACATCTTGGAATGCCTTTAGCTCAGTCTTGATTCTGGTGTTCTAGCTCCAAGAATTTATGACAAAGCTCCTTGTTGATGGATGAACCTTTAGAATACTTCTCTCTTGTGGCTGGTAAACCCATGGCCTCTGCTATGGTAGCCTTGGTAACTTTAAAATATATAGCTCCAAATTGAATGTTCTCACCATCAAAATTATGACTGAAAGCGAGAGAGACACCTTCATGGCACCCTTTAAATTTTCTAAGGAATGAAGTCCACATGGCCCACTTGAACTGTTATATACCTAGGGGGGTAATATGGGGTACCGAGGGAGGTACCCAAGGTAATAATGTAATAATGAGATGGGCCATAGTAATAAATAAGGTGGTTAACACATGTCATGTAAGGGACCACAAGTAGTTAGTAATAATGTAATGGGCCCATGGTATTAGTTGATGGTATGAGTAAACCATGGTATTGTATGTATGAGGCCTATATAGAGGTTAGAGACTCCACATGGAGAGACATGAAGAGAAGTATTCTTGTATGAGCAAGCATATGGCTTGTGGAGTGTTCTCCTGCCTTAAGGAGTGAATGTATGGTGTTGCCCTACCATAAGGGTTTGATAATAAAGAAGCATTTCTATCTATTTAGATGTTGTTATTCTTGGGTTATTTCTATTATCATAATATTTCCGGTTTAGATATACAACAAGTGGTATCAGAGCACTTTCTTGGACACAAAAGTGGAGATTTTTTTTTCATTTTTGTAGGGCTTCAAGGGCGGCGAGTTTGCAAATCATATCTGTAAGTTTTGATTCAAGGTATGAAAAATCTGATTTCATATCTGTATTCTTTGTGAAAAAATAGCCAATTTCAAAAAAAAAATCGGTCAAATCGGAGTCTGGATGAAGGAGATATCGTTGATCTAAAAATCAGTGGGGTTGCAGCTAATTTTTCAGGGCAGCGCGTTTGTGGCGCAGATCTGGACGTCCTGGTGCACGATCTGCAAGATCTAATTGCAGATCTGGAATCTTTGTGAAAAAAAAACACAATTTCAAAAAAAAAATCAGGCGAATCAGAGTCCGGATGAGGGAGATATCGCTGATTTAAAATCAGCACTTTTTTCAGAAATTTTGGGTGACGGCGGGAGAGTAGCAGCGCAGATCTGGAATTCTAGTGCCTGGATCAGGATTTCTATCACATGGGCAGATGCAAAATGGTCGTTACATTTCCAAAAACAGGTTATAATAGAGATTCTGAGCAATATTGACGAAACTATGACATTTTCAAATTTTTGTCAAGTAAGTGGATTTTTTCAAACCTTCATGGCTTCTAGCATGGAATTTTTTTACAGGAAAAGATGATGGTCCGACTATTGAAGAATTCATAAAGGACCTAAAGCGTATATTTGGGAGATATTGGAGGGATTCAGTGTCGTTTAATTTAAAAGATGAGGCTGCCAAATGGTAGTACTCACTTGACAAAACGCAGTTGACCAAACTTTCAGATGCAGAATTTGAAAAAGTCCTTTTGGACAAATGGTCTCGAGCTAGAAAAAAGGAGAATGAAACACATAAGGGGCTATTTCCTACTGGTATATCCTTATTACAGGTTCATGGATTGATTCAGAAGGAGAAAATCATTGTATCTATAAATCCGAGTTGCAAGCAAAATCTCATAAATGTCAACTTGGCAAAAAAATTGCAAATTTCAGCAAAACAAATTGAAAACACACGAGTGGATGATAATGATGTTCAAGTGTACAAGGATTTGAAGATTTCTATGGATAAGTA